>PVJS01008136.1:0-54047 GCA_004027185.1 Glis glis | reverse complement strand
ACCTCCACGCTACACTCCCGGCCCTATTTTTTATCCTTTATTTTGAAACCGGGTCTCACAAAGTTGTGGAGGGACTCACTAAGTAGAGACAGAGAGAGAGAGAGAGCTGAGGCTGGCCTTGAACCCGGATCCTCTGGTCTCCACCTCCCAAAGTACTGGGATTACAAGCGTGCACCACCATGCCTGGCTTTCTTTTAGTTTAAATTTGATAATAGTGTTTCACATTTATGAACCAGATGATGAAGGAGCTCCCCAAACTTCCCCTTGAAAGAAGCAGTGCCAATTATTAGTCCTATTATCCCAATAATTTTCGCAATTTGAAATTCAAAAGACTTATGTTCTTATTTGAAGTTTATAATGAGAAGTTAATGATGATAAATCAAATGCACCCTCTTAAACTAATCTCCAGTTAAACTGATTGCAGCACTGGGTTGAACGACTAAAATGGTTCTCATTTCATAGAAGAAGCCTCACAAAATATGAATATCCTTTGTCCCAAATATTTTTCTTTAAGGGATTTATCCCTAAAAGCAATCATTGGTTATATGCAATGATTTTAATACATGTTTGTTCATGTCAGTGATATTTAGAGTAAAATTAGAAATTCAAATATCCAATAATAATAATCAGTTAAATAAATTAACACTCAGTGGAATACTATGAATTATGATACTATTAAATGTGATGGTGTAGAGAATACTAGTGATGTACAACAGTGCTCATAATATATTAAGCCCTTTAAGACTGTGTATACTTCAAACATACATAAACGTGTATGGGTCTGTGTGTATAAACACCCATGTGTTTTTATGTATATGTATACAAATGACAAAGCACATAATTAGATTATTAGCAATGGTTTATAGGAATAAAACCATTTTTATTTTATTTTCTACTGGACTTTTCATGATTATATATACTTGATTATAAACAGCACTTGTAGATGTAACATAGTCCCACTATTGATTTTATGACTCAAGAACTAAGGGCTCTATTTAGGGGCTTTGAAGTCATTTTTTTTCTTAAAAAAAAAAAAACCATTTTAAAGGGCTTAACTGAGTAAACAACACATAATATAATAGCCAATACATTTGTACTCATTTGAACTACTATGCCTATAAAAATTTGTAATGACACAATTGATTGCTTTAATTGCTTTAGACTGAAATTTACATAGAGCTTAAATTGGCAATTTTGCATTTTTACAGAACAGCAAGGTTTATTGTTACTTAACCTCCAATGTACTTATTTATTTATTTACTGGTACTGGCGTTGAACCTATGGGTATTCTATCTCTGAGCTATACCCTCATCCCTATTTTATTAATTTTGAAACAGGGTCTTGCTAAGTTGCTGAGGGCCTTGCTAAATTGCTGAGGCTGGCTTTGAACCTGTGATCCTCCTGTCTCAGCCTCCAAAGTACTGTTATTACAGGTATGTGCCACTTTGCCCAGCTATATATTTATTTTTAAAGAAAATAAAAGATATATATTATTTTATTCTAGGTACATTTGCTTGTCCAACAATATAGTATTGGGCATAATCCTCCCAAATCCACATTCTAATTCCTGGAACTAGTGATTATGTTACCTTCATGGCAAGGATTGAAATAAAAGTTGCAGATAAAATTAAGGTTGCTGATTAGCTGACTTTAAAATAGGGAGATTAAAGTTCCTATTTCCCCACATCCTTACCAGCATTTTTTATTGAATGCTTATACATTGCTGGTAGGATTATAAAATGGTGTAACCACTATGGAGATCAGTATGGAGGTTCCTCAAAAGACAAGGAATGGAACCGCCATATGACCCAGCTATACCACTCTTCAATATCTTTCCAAAAGAATTAAAGTCAGAATACTATAGCGATACATGCATACTCACATTTGTAGCAACACAATTCAAATGAGCAAATCAGGGAACCAACCTAGTTGTCCATAAGGTCCATAAGCAGATGAATGGATAAAGAAAAGGTGGTATCTACACAGAGTGGAATTTTACTCAGCCATAAAGAAGAACAAAATTATGTCATTTGCAGGAAAATGGATAGAAGTCAAGAATATTCTGCTTAAGAGAGACCAGCCAATCTCAGAAAGTCAAGGGAGGTATGTTTTCTCATATGTAGAAGCTAGAAAGAGAAAAGAAACAAAAGGGACTTCAGATAAAAGAGGAGAGAGACCAGTAGAATAGTGAAAGGGGGTTGGGAGAGGGAGGTGGGGAGAGGAAAAAGGAAGACTGAGAAAGGAGACAGTTCAAACAACATTATATTTATATATGAAGGTATCATTACCAATCTCAGTAAATGTATGGAGGGGCCTAGGGGTGGGATGAAGAGGAAAACATGCCAAGTGATGTGTGTATATACATTTGTTTCACTTTGAACTTTACTGTGATGCATAATTACAATGCACCAACAAAAGTATTTAAAAATAGGGAGATTATTCTGGATTATCTGGTAGGCCAAATATAATCACAAGGGTCCTTAAAAGTGGAAGGGGGTTTGGGGTGAGGAGAAGGGCCATCGTGACATGTGTGAAGGACCTGATTCTTCTTGGTTGGCTTTGAAGATGGAGAAAGGAGGGCATGAGCCAATGGCTTAATAATTCTCTAAAGGTTGGAAAAGGCAAGAAAAGAGCTTCTCCCTAGAGCCTTCAGAAGGAAGGAAGACCTGTAGATACCATAAATTGAGCCCAGGAAGATCCATGCCATCTTACAACCTATAGAACTGCAAGATAATAAATATCAGTTGCCTTAATAATAAATGTGTGTGTCAATTTGTTATAGCAGCAAAACTAAACTAACACATCATCTCAAAATCAATGAGTACAAAAATCAAAATTCAATCTTTTTCCTCAAACCTGTCCCTTCTCTGGTCTTTCTGGCTTTAGAAAATGCAACTTAAATTCTTCCAGCTGCTGAAACCAGGAAATTTTTAGTGCCCCTTGACTTCTTCTCACATCTAAGCTGCAAAGACTGTGGTCGGATCCCCCCTTTAAATTCATCCAGAACTCAAGTACTTCTCACCACTTCCACCAGTGTCAAGTTAGCGACAGTCACCATTTCCTTGAAGATTGCAATGTCTATTCCGTTTCTGCCCTGGCTATTTCCACCCTGGCTGAATCTTAGATTCTTCCCCACACAGTAGTCGAAATGATGTCTTTGCATAGGTTCATGCTACTCTGCTCAAAATCTTTCCAAGGCTTTCCCTCTTAATGAAATAATATAGCCCTCATCATAACCTACACGGTTCTACATGACTTGATCTCCAGAAACCTCCTATTCTCCTCCTTTAGCATGTTTCTTATTGACACACTGTGATAGTCATATTATTCTCTTCATTGCTTCTAGAACTCTCTAAGCACATTCCTGCTGCAGATTTTCCATTGCGGGTGGTGTGTTCTCCCCAGATATCTACCCACAAGGCTGGTTTCATGGCTTCCTTCTGATTTTCCTGACAGCCCACCCTCTTTCCCATCACTGTGTCTCCGTGTCCTATTTTATTTTCTCTGGGCACTTGCCACCCTGTGTTTGTTTTCTGCCTTTTGCCCCCACTTGAATGTAATTGCTATGCGAGTAGAGATGTGATCTATTTTTGTGACTGTTCACTACTCTACTTCCTTCATTCAAATCTGTGTCTGAGTCACAGGAGGTGCTCAGGAGATATTTTTTGATAGAAGGAAGAACTAGTGCTTAAATTTTCATCACACAGTTTATCTGCTTTGTACCCTTCAGTCAACTGCTTTGCAAGTCTTAAAAGGGATTAAATTCGACACGCTAGATGAATGACTTTCATTCATGGAGAAAATCACAGAGATCGTGGAAGGAATTAAAAAGTATCAAAACTAAGTAAAAAAGAAGTCCAAGGTTTAAATTATGTCAGTATAGCAACTCTGGTCCCAGACTGTCTGGAGTCAAATCCTATTTAATTCTGCCACTGATAAGCTGTGTTATCTTGGGCAGGTCACTTAATTTCTCAGTGTCTCCCTATTTCATCTACAAAATGGAATAATAATAGTTCCTGCCTTGTAGTGTTGCTATGAGAATTCAATGAGCTAGTATTTGGTAATTTTTAGTAATGCCTTGCATATGGTAAGTTCTACAGAAACATTTTGTAAATAAATAAGCCTTCCTTTTCCATTTATTTATTTATTTATTTATTTATTTTTTGCGGTACCAGGGATTGAACGCAGGGGCGTTCTACCTCCGCGCTACGCCCCCGGCCCTATTTTTTATACTTTGTTTTGAAACCGGGTCTCACGAAGTTGCGGAGGGCCTCACTAAGGAGAGAGAGAGAGAGAGAGAGAGAGAGAGAGAGAGAGAGAGAGAGACAGGGAGAGAGAGAGAGCAAGAGAGCTGAGGCTGGCCGCGAACCAGGATCCTCCGGTCTCCGCCTCCCAAAGTACTGGGATTACAAGCGTGCGCCACCACGCCCGGCTTCCTTTTCCATTTATATACATACTTTTAGAACACAGAAAATTAAAACCTTCCAAATGCTTTTTTAATAATGTATAACTTTAAAATTAAGTCTAACAACGATAGAGTCTAAAGATCAAGGCCTAAGGTAATGACACTTTGAGTATAAATGTAAAAAGCATATAAATTCTATAAAACACATAAATAAAAATTATAATAATTAACAAATAGAGTATTTAAGGGATGTTAAAGAATAATAAAGTGTTGTTCAATCCAGAAAAGAAAAACTGACCCATTGGCGTGAAATTTATTAGTATGGGAGGGAAAGTATGATCTTATTGATGATGGGGGGCATTTGACAAAATTCAATTTTCATCCTCACTAATGGAGAAAAATATTAATTATTTCCTAATTATTTTTCTTCTAAACTCTCTCACACATATGATAAACTTTTCTCTAAAAGTCAGGGTGGGGATAGAGACAGTGTCAGAAAAATTGATTTAATGTAATAAAAATAAAATAATATTTGTGCTAACTTTTATAGGCAATATTAAACTAGCACTATTAGAAAATTCCCCAAAATGTACTATTTATTTTATCTTCATGGAAGAACAAACCTAGACAACCTTCCCCAAGTTGCAAACTTAAACTCAGGGACAAAGTTTGCTTTAAATCTATAAAAGCGTTATTTTTATATAGGAATGAGGTGATAGTCACTTTTACTCAAATTATATTAAAATGCCTAGAAAAAGGATTATTGAGAACAGTGTAAAAATAAAATTAACTGTTTTAAATTTTTTTTTGCTTCATTCAATGCTATTGAAAACTTCACAGTTGTGCATGGTGGCACATGCCTGTAACCCCAGTACTTGAGGGACTGAGACAGGAGGTTCGAGGACAGTCTTAGCAATTTAGCAAGACCCTCAGCAACTCAGGGAGACCCTGTTTCAAAATAAAAAGTAAAATGGAATGGGGGTGTAGCTCAGAGGTAGAATGTCCCTGAGTTCAATCCCCAGTACCAAAAAAAAAAAAAAAAAGGATTTCTGATTCATGGTCAAGGATTCAATTTAACTAAAATTTGCTTCAGTGATTGAAAATCACTCAGCATTATTATTTCTATAATTCTTTTAATTATATCCATTTTTAAAAATTACAAATGTAGCACTTGCTGCTTTGAGGCTAATTTGAAAGACAAGAAATGTTAATAAGTTGCCCCATTGTGACCTTTCCATGTCCACCTATAGTGGATGGTGTTGACTGTATCCAGCATTCACAACCTTTTTCACCTTTCCAAGGAGTTCTGACTTCATTTAGTTATATTTTGCTACTTTTCATGACCCACCTACCCAAGAGGAAGCCGACCCTGTCCCAAGACTGAGGAGGTCACATGATTGGTCCAAGGCAAAGTTTCCAAACTTTTGGTCCCGGCATCCCTTTTACTCTCTTGGAATTATTGAAGAATCCAACTCTTCAGAATCGGGTCATATCTATAGACATTTACTATTTTAGCAATCACAATAGCAATCTTAATAATACTCATTAATTAGAGATAGCAATGATAAACCCAATATATCTTAATAAAATAATTTACTTTTATGGAAAAATGGGACCCAGAGATCCTAAGAGGCACCCTGAATATGCTTTGAAAACGACTGTTCGAAAATAATCCATCCCTCCATCCAATGAGTGAGGGGCTCAAGACCATAACTGACATTTGGCATTTTCCCATCATAAGGTTTGGCAACTTTACCCAAATTCAGGCCAATGGATCTAGAGAACTTCACTTGGGGCTTCTGAGAAATCAGTTTCGCTCTTAAGGCAAAATCAACCAGAAGCGGCCATTTCTGTCTTTCTTTGTGACAGGTAAAAGGCGGCCAGTTTGCCTGGGATGGGTGCAGTTTATGCCTCTTTCCTAGAGGGGTTGCTACAGTCTCTACTATTCCTTTTCCAATTTCCCACTTTAAGTGACAAATTAGACAGCCCCTCTGGGGGTGTGGAAATGAAACAAAGAATTGCAACAGTTATTTTGCCAGTTCTTTGACAGATAACTCGAATGCATTTCTGTTCCAATCTGGAGCCCTCACTATTGACTTAAAACCAGTCTGAGATTTAGGATTTGCAGCTGAAGGCACCTTAACTGAATGACAAATGTCTACCACCTCCGGTGATGAGCGACAGCATGGTGTATAGTCTTCCAGCTCATACGACACATGTACTAGCTACATACATGTTTCACGTAAGAGTTTCAGGGCTGAAGTTTGTTTTTACAAGAATGAAGTCTACATGTTTAATAACTTACAGATCTCATTCCTGATTAGTAGCTTCATCATATTTCATCACATAAGTATATCACCATTTTTTCCCCTATTCTTGGGCATAGAGGTGGTTTCCAGGTTGAACCACTACTAATAAGGTAGAAATCATCTTTTCTTTATATAGCAATTCTGTTGCTATTATTATGATAGGATAAATCTAAATGTAAAATTGCTTGATCAAAGAAAATTTAAGGATTATTATTCTTAAAAATAATTAGGAAAAGCCGGACGTGGTGGTCATGCTCCTAATCCCAGTACTTGTGCAGCTGAGACAGGAGGATCGCAGGTTCAGGGCCAGCCTCAGCGACTTGTGAGGCCCTCCGCAACTTAGTGAGACCCTGTTTCAAAATAAAAGAATAAAATAGGGCTGGGGGTGTAGTATCACACACACACAAAAAGAATACTAATAAAAATAATTAGGAAAAGTGGGGCATGGTGGTGTTAACCTGTAACCCCAGTATTTGGGAGGCTGAGACAGGAGGATTGCAGGTTTGAGGCTAGCCACAGCAACTTAGTGAGGTCCTCTGCAACTTAATGAGACCCTGTTTCAAAGTAAAGAATAAAAAATAGGGCTGGGGGTGTAGCTCAGAGGTAGAATGCCCCTGGGTTCAATCCCCAGTACCACACACACACACACACACACACACACACACACACACAATTCACCAATTTCTTTGAATATTTATCTTTTAATTAAATAATGTAAGCAGTTCATCTAATCAGCAATTTATTCATTACTCATAGAGTTCAAAGACTATTGTTTCCTATCTATAGATTTTGGAGGTATTAAATCACAGTACAATTGTGTGAGAGAGAGAGAGAGAGAGAGAGTGTGTGAGTGTGTGTGTGTGTGTGTGTGTGTGTGTGTGTGTGTGTGTGTGGTACTGGGGACTGAACCCAGGGGCATTCTACCTCTGAGCTATATCTCCAGCTTTGTTTTATGTTTTATTTTGAAACAGGGTCTCGCTAAGTTGCGGAGGACCTCACTAAGTAGCTGAGGCTGGCGGCGAATCCAGATCCTCCTATCTCAGCCTCCCAAGTACTGGGATTACAGGTGTGCACCACTATACCCAGCTAATCACAGTGCAATTTTTAAAACTGGCCCAAGACATTGGAAAAAACTTTTTATGATGAAAATTTTGGGCATTAAAATGTTACCTTTAGTATTTCAATTATATTTATGTGAATATGAAATACATAAATTTAGCACATAGTGAAGGTTTTCCTCCTATCCTTTCCTTTTTCCAAGAACACCACTTTCATTATTTCTTCTAGAGATAGACAAGAGTATGCATGCATATGCATTACTGCTTTTCCTACAGCAACAGCCTACTATGCTAGTAGAAACATCATGCTTTTTCTTATTTAACCTTATATAACATAGTTTGAATTCATCACATGGAGAGAACATATAGTTTTTTGACAGGCTTATTATATACTCTATTAAATAATTCTCTTATTGTTAAACATCTACACTGGTTTTCTCTTGCAATTATAAATAATCTTCAAATAATATCTTTTTTTTTTTTGCGGTACTAGGGATTCAACCCAGGGGCATTCTACCCCAGGCTACACCTCCAGTCCTATTTTTTATTCTTTATTTGGAAACAGGGTCTCACTAAGTTGTGGAGGGCCTCACTAGGTAGATGAGGCTGGCCGCAAACCCGGATCCTCAGGTCTCAGCCTCCCAAGTACTGGGATTACAAGTGTGTGCCACCACGCCTGGCTAAATAATATCTTGATAGAGATATTCTAGAAGTCCAAAGAGGTATAAGTTTTACGTTTTGACAATATCACAAAATTGCCTTCTCTAGAGGACAACCCATTTCCACAAATTCCTGAGTTGCCTGAATCCCTGTTTCCAAGCCATAAAATGTTTTAAACTCTTTGATATTTGCAAATCTAATAAATATAATGGTATCTAATTATTGTTTTTATTTCTGTAACTATAAATGAAGTTGAGATTAATTTCACATGTTTAAGAACTTTTTTCCCGCTGACTATTGATATCCTTTGCTCATTTTTTTCTATTGAGATTTTGGTCACTATTTTATTAATTTGTTGTTACCTCTTATATATTAAAGAAATTAGCAATCTGTGTTTGGTATTTAATGATACATGCATTCTTAGTTTGCCACTTATCAGTTTTATTTTTATTGATTTTAGATAATTTGAAAAATTTTAATATTATGGTAAAATTTATTTTTCTTTTCCTGTAATCTAGTCTTGATGTCATTCTTAAAGTGGTTCGTTGTTAGATTTTGTAAACCATATTTTCTTCTAGTTGCTAGTTTTATTTTTCTTGCTTTAATCTCTGATCCACCTGAAATGTATTTTATTGGTATTGGTATAATAATTGAAATACAATTTTAACCCTTTGCCTCACTCTATTTATCAACTATTTTTACTCTACAAAGAGACAATGCCATCTTCCTCATACAGTAAATTACATTATAAAATATATTATATATTATATATATATTATAATATATAATTATATATATTATAATATAAGAAATATATATTATAAAATATATATTATAAAAATCCATAAAATCTGATGCTTTAATAATCAACAGAGATAGTTCCCCTTATTTTTTTTTTTATTGTTCCAAATTTTTCTGGCTTTATTTAAGTCTAGGATTGTTCCAAGAAACAAATTGATGAGAAGAGTAGTGGGATTTAGGGAATATTTATTGAATCTAATATAACTGTTTAAATTTATTTCTTATACTTCAAGCAAGAAAAGTTGATTTTTTTGTTGTTGTTAAAAGAGGATAAAACAGTCGGGGTGTAGATGTGGCATCAAAATAAATAAATTTCTCTCCCAAAGTACCTCCAACGATGACAACATCGTTGTAGTGGGTTTTTCTTCAGAACACTTCTGGTTGGTGGTATTCAATTGTTATTTGGGAAATGGAGCATATTCTCTGAATTCCTGCAACAAAAGAAAATTGTGGGTGTGTTTCTTTCTCTTTTGCCGTGTTTTCTGATCTAGTTTCCACTAATTAAGCAGTAATTGAGGCCCTTACACTTTGAAGTTTCACTCATTACCTGGCTTCTGTAAGTCAACAAAAAGGCAACATCTAAAGGCCTCAGTATTGGACCATCACTTTGGGGACTGCTAATTGAATGTAATTACTTTATTTGGTGCCAGGGTTCATACTTGTAACATTGCCTTGTAATAATTTAAATTGTCTGCATACTGCAGAGGGACTGTTTGACGCCAGTGTGGAGACGGTCAGGCAGCCACTTTGGCCTTGGAAGCAAAATCAAAAGTGAGGAGACATTGTCATTTGGCTACCTACTCATTAGCTGCCCTCTGTGGATGTCTGTCGTTTTGAGTGGACAGGATGTGTAGTGACTGAATCTTGCCCCTAAAAATAGCTGTGAAAACATGCATTTGAGATGTACAGTAATTGGTTGCTTAGTTGATCACAGATATTTTTAAAGACCTTGGGGAAAGGCAAGATATTTTTAAACTATGACCTTGCCTTGCAATACCACATATATTCTCTCTCTGTGTGTATTTGGGGAGGGGTATGTGTATAAAAAAAAAGAGGAAGACAGAGAAAAGAAGAGTTATGATAGGACTAGGACAAAGATCAAAAGGATAAAACTAAAATTTAAAGCTGTTCTTTATTATTTCATTTGAGGAGTTTGAAGGCTGGTGTGCCACTGAAGAATAGTCAAGTCGTTTTGCTATTTCCCTGGCCTGATATTTTGGCGATCACCTTTCTTCCAACAAAAATTATCACCCAAACTTTCTTTTTTACTACATGTGAGAAGGAAGTCTATTGTAGAAGAGGAAATTACAGACCTGAAAGCTTTAACAAGTTTTGGAAAAGCTCTCTGACCAATATACGATGTGCAATCCAGTCTGAATTTTGGCCTCTGCTTGGGTGATTAATCATATGTTGAATCTGCTCTCACTGGGTCTAATAACAGGGCTTAGCTTTGACCCTTTGAGGACCTGGGAAATAGCGCATCTTCCTTGAGTGTCGTTCATGGTGCCAGCAGGTCTACACCACTGCAAGTTACAGCTATGTGAACTTTCCATTCTCAAACTGCATTCAAATTTAGAAAGAAAAAAATACAATAATTTTGAAAGAAAGGACGAGGTGTAGAGCAACAACAACAAAAAAAAAACAGTAAAAAGTAAATGAATAAATTGAATAAAATTAAGAGTAAATCTTTGATTTTCCTGAATCCCCTCTAATTACTTTTGCATGATGCGTGAAAGAATAAAATGACCACAAAAGTCAGAAATACTAATTCTTTCCTTATATGTGTGTGTTTATTAGAAGACACAATTCAAGTACCATAAAATTTACCTTTCAGCATAATTCAGTGCTTTTCAGTATACTGACAAACTTGTACAGCCATTGCCACTATCTAATTCCACAACATTGTCACCATCTCACAAAACTCCCTACCCTTTAGCAGTCATTACCCATTCTCCATATCACCAACGTTTGTTCTTATCTTTTACTATTGCCATTCTAGTGAGCATGAAGTGGTATCTTTTGGTTTTGATATGCATTTATCTTATGAGTAATGATACTGAGCATCTGTTCATATGTTTGCTGGTTATTTGTATATGTATCTTCTTTGGGAAAATGTCTATTCAGTTCTTTGCTCATTTTTTAAGTGGGGTATTGTCTTCTTGTTAAATTGTAAGAGTTTCTTTTAATACTGTGGATAGTGAACCATTAGCACATAATGTGCCTTGTAAATATTCTTCCCATTCTCTTCATTGTCTTTTCTCCTTCTTGATAGTATTATTGACCAATTAATCTATTTTTCTTTTGCTGCATATGTTTTTAGTGTCTCATCTAAGAAACACTTACCTAAATCTAAATCAAAGAAAATTACCCCTAATTTTTGCTTCCAGGGTTTTATAGCTTTGGCTCTTACATTTAGGACTTTATCCATTATGAGTTAATTTTTTAATATGGTGTGAGTTTAAGAGTCAATTATTATTATTAGTAGTAGTAGTAGTATTACTATTATTATCATTATTTGTGCTGGAGATTGAACCCAGGGGCACTCTACCTCTAAGCTACACCCCCAAACCTTTATTATTTTTAATTTTCAAACAGGGTTCACTAAGTAGCTGAGGCTGGCCTCGAACCTGTGATCCTGTCTCAGCCTTCCAAGTACTGGGATTAAAGGCATGCACCACCAGCCCTGGCTCAAGCTTAATTCTTTTTCATGAGGTAATCCAGTTTTCCTCACACCATTTATTGAAAAGACTATTCTTTTACCATTTTCCTGGGCACCATTATCAAAAATTAATTTACTTTATATGAATTTATCTCTGGGTTCTCAATTCCCATTGACCTATATACCTATCTTTTTGTCAATACCATACAGTCTTGATTTCTGTACTTCTATAGTAAGTTTTGGGATCAGGAAATGTGAGTGTTCCAACTTTGTTCTTCTTTCATGATTGTTTTGCATGTGTGTATAATTTTAACATAATGGTAATTAAAATCACAATAGCAATTTTTGACCTGAGAAAATCTGGAAACATAATTTGGTTTTATAAAGTATTTTTAAAGATCTTATCATAATGTAAGTAATAATCTGACTGCCTCCACCTGTAAACCACTCTTCAGTAATAAAGGAACCTTTTTACTGGAATTAACATTTAGTAAATTAGTGTTTTAGAATGCTGAGTTGCTATGGTAGTATAGAATGCAATATAATATTCTGAACAATATACTTAGTGGAGAACTTGTGTCAGATCTGCTATTCGTTGCTGATGACTTAAAGCAAGACATTTTGTTTTTCCTATGGATAGTTTGATGGTAGGGTTGTTTTCCAGGCAGCTGAAAAGGAGGAAAGGGGAATTGGGAGCAAGCTGACTACTACACATACCACTCCCACTTACCTGCCATTACTCAGGACCCTGTTACAGAACCATCGTAAGCTCTAAGGGAGACCCGGGAATAGTCGTACTTCTGGTAACCAAGTTCACAGCTAAAATTCAGAGGAACTATCTGCCACTGATGAGACAGGACAGGCATTCCTTGGTCTGACTCTGTAATTAAGGTCCACTCACCCTTTATTTGCATGACCAGTTTGTATCTTTCACTCGGAAAAGATTTTGCATGGTTAATGACACACTTTTTAAAATTACAACCATTTTCCTAGGCTTTTTTTTTCTTTCCTTATTTTTGGAAGTACTGCAGGTAGTTGATAAATCAAATGCTAGAGAAAAATTTATAACGAAAAGCAACAGTCACTTCCTTTGCCCACAATGTGCAATCTATTTCAGTTTTTAATTCTGTAATTGTTACCTCCATATATATATTTGAACTTCTATTTATTTAACTTCCTGTTTATCCAATTTAGTTGATACTCTGACATCAACGTGAGGATTTTATTTACCTACTATATCCCATTCCCCCATCTATTCATATCAGTGTTTAATCCTTAATTTATAGTTAGTTTTTTTTTTACTTGGTTACCTTTATAGCCTTTAATATATTTATATCTGATTTATGTTTCATTAATTTTTCAGTGTATCTTTTGATTGTTACTCTGTAAAATTAGGATATTAGCATCCCCACCATTTTCTCCACCTTTTCTCTCTGTATTCCCCATTTTTCAGTCAACTAGTTTTACTTCTTTTTTTTTTTTTTGCGGTACCGGGGATTGAACCCAGGGGCATTCTACCTCCGAACTACACCCCCAGCCCTATTTTTTAGTCTTTTATTTGGAAACCAGGTATCACGAAGTTGCAGTGGGCCTCACTAAGTAGCTGAGGCTGGCCGCAAACCCAGATCCTCCGGTCTCAGCCTCCCAAGTACTGGGATTACAAGCGTGCGCCACCATGCCCGGCAACTAGTTTTAATTCTAAGTTATCTAAAATGCTTAAAACTTCATTCTTCCTGACAAATACATAAAGTCTTGATGCATGTCTTTCCTACAAGTAGACTTTAAAAGTCAGAAATTACAGAATTTATATTATGACTACGTAAATAATATAAGTTGAGTCCAGTGATATGATAGAATTATATTTTCATATTTATAGGTTGTCACAACTGTTGGGCAAATCAAAATGAACTGTTCCTAGCATTAGTGTCAAATGATTTTTTTCTTTATGCCTCCATTGCTTAAAATTATACTTCATTTGAGTTTGTTTTCTGTTTGAAACAATTTAGCATTCTTACAGTGTCTGAAGTCCTTTGCTTGCTTTCTTGTAGTATTTGCCTGTATTGAATGCTATTCTTTCCAATTCTCTATTCTATCATTCAGAAGTCATTTTACCTACCTTTCATTTTTATAGGCCTTCCTTCCTCTCTCCCTGCGCTCCAGGGGATAGGTAGGACTCACCTGGTGCACAGTTACACTGGACAGTCCCATCATTGCTGTCCTGGGTTGAAAACTTTGCCTCTTGGAATAAATAAATTCTACTTTATGCTCTTAGTTTGCAGAAACATTACTCAGTTCCTCCTGTGTGTAACAAATGCCTTCATTCTGTGTTTACCCTGGAATGCGAGTTTGGTCAGGTAAAGAATCTAGGTTAGTAAGTACTGTTTTATTTTGGAACTAAGAATACTTGGTTGTAGGTCTTCTAATATGCCATATTAACCCAAGAAAACTATTTTGATTATTTTTTCTAGGATAAAGGGTCTTGCTATATTGCCCAGGCTAGCCCCAAGCTTCTGGGTTCAAGTGATCTTCCTGCCTCCGCCTCCCAAGTAGCTAGGACTCCAGGCATGCACCACAGCACCTCATTGGTTCTTAGACCTTTGCACTTGATTTTTCCTCTATGAACTCATTTACAGATTTATTTTCATCTTAGGTATTCTTAACTTCGTTTTTCAAGCTGAACACTCTTGAGGTCCCCTAAGCAGTTTCAGTGTCACATGAGGTAGGCCTGTGTGCCTTGGGGTGCCAAACTTAATGAATCAAATTTCAACTTCTGTTGAACCAGGATAGTAAAAATTCAACTGATATAACCAAACATTAATTGTATTTTCTTGGTGATTAATTTTTCTCCCAAATGAATTAAAGATTCAAATGTTAAAATAACAATAAAATGGGCTCCAAGAAAACATAGGTATTGCCATAACTGATTCTAGAAATTAAAGACTTTATAAACAAAGACCAAAGGAAGGAACAATGAAGGAAAAGTTCATAAATTTGATTACATACTTTTGGGAAGCTTCTAAACTCAAAAAGTATAATTGAAATATTATTAGGCAAAATAAAGACTGAGAGAATTATCTGTGAAATAGCCATAGACAGAAGTTGTAATTCCTATTATGATTATCAACTCTTAAAAAATCAAAGAAATGTGGAAAAATACCCCAAAAGAAAAAAAATGCAGTCACTGAATAGGTTTTCTTTTCTTTTTATACGGTACCAGGGATTAACGCAGGGGCATTCTACCACCGCGCTATGCCCCCGGCCCTATTTTTTATACTTTATTTTGAAACCGGGTCTCACAAAGTTGTGGAGGGCCTCACTAAGTAGAGAGAGAGAGAGAGAGAGAGAGAGAGAGAGCTGAGGCTGGCCGCAAACCCCGATCCTCCGGTCTCTGCCTCCCAAAGTACTGGGATTACAAGCGTGCGCCACCACGCCCGGCTCTAGGTTTTCATATAGTAAGAAATAGAAATGTAAAACAAATTGTTTAGTGAAAATATGCTGGGGGCATTGAAAAGTTGTACAACAAATCCCGAGAATTCAGTTGACCAATACATATCAAAGGCCATATAAATATGTATTTCTTTTGACTTAACAATTCTATATTTAGGAGTCTAGAAATGGGAAAAAATCAAGTAACTGTAAATATGTATGTTAAAGAATATTCAACAGCTCTCTCTCTCTCTCTCTCTCTCTCTCTCTCTCTCTCCTTAGTGAGGCCCTCCACAACTTCGTGAGACCCGGTTTCAAAATAAAGTATAAAAAATAGGGCCAGGGGTGTAGCGCGGAGGTAGAACGCCCCTGCGTTCAATCCCTGGTACCGCAAAAAAAAAAAAGAATAAAAAATAGGGCTGGGGGTATAGCTCAGAGGTAAATGCCCCTGGGTTCAATCCCCAGTACCACAAAAAATTAAAAAAAAAAGAATATTAAACACTTAGCTGTTCATAATAAAATAGGAAATAACCTAAGTGTCCAAATATAGGGGGTATATTTATGTCATATTCATATAAGTAAATTAAAAATGTTGCCATATCTACACATTCATTGACATAAGAAGATACCCAAGGTATTGTCTAATGAAAAAATATATGTTCCCAAACAGTATATACAGCCTAATTCCACTTTGTTGACCTGTACAACTGAATAATCATACTTGGTATGATTTGGAAGTTCATTTGTGACATCATGTATTATTTGAAAGTCCAGAAAAAAATACTGTGACATAAAAAGTGTTATTTTCTGGATTGTGATTTAGTTTTCTTAAAATTTTCTGTATTTCCAAAATTTTCTAAAATGATCAAGTATTGCTTAATCAAGGAAAAAAGAGTTAACTGATTTTTCCTTCTATTTAAAGATATTTTTTGGAGGGTGCCTCTTGATAATCAGAGATCATCAAAATACAGGTTTTAAATTGACATGGTGTAGGGTAAACTTCCATTTATCCCTTAAAAGCTTCAACTCTCTTAACCTCACTTTTCATACAGACCTTCATATTAGTTTCAACCACAATAAATCTACTTTTTCCCACATGTTATTTTCTGTCTGTGGTTTCATGCTTTCTAATTATTTAGAAACAAGCGCTCATTCTTTACTTGGACAAAATGTTATTAGTTATCCCTATCATTTGGGATGATATAGTTTTTTCTTATGAATTTGACTATTAAGTATAAATTGTTCACACTAAATACAAATGTAAGGAATAACTCCGTTTAATTAGACCAGATGATATCATTAAAGTCCCTGTTCCGGTAGAAAGAGTATAGGTTGAGTACTTATCCAGATAATTTGATTACTGTAAACAGTCAACTTTGCCTGAATGATCTGGATAATTGCCTCACCTCTCCATTTGACATAGCCTGAGGTTCTAGGTTTATTTTTGCATCCTACGGGCCACTTTCTGCAGTGATCAGCAATCAGAGAAAATCATATTATCACTCTGTTTAACCTTCCTGTGCCTTGGGTAATTAAGTCAACAAATTAGCTGAAGGCTCCAGTGCGGAAGGGGATTGGTAGACTGCGGTCAAGACACATACTTATGAATTTTCCCTTAAGCTGCTTTTCTTAAGGAAGCTTTGATAAGAACCATATGATCTCAATTATCATTAACTCTCTGTGGTTTCCGTGTTTGGGGGCTTGAACCAGACTTTCGAAGGCCTAGGCCCCCGTTGCTGTGTGCCCGAGCCATATACTATAGCCAGGACATTCAGATTTTCCATCTTCTTATCTTGCACTGAGAAGGGGAACTTAAATCACTCTTCACACACTCACTGCACACTCAGAGGCCGTACTACTTCAAGCAGGCTGCTTTTGGTTTCTCTTCAGTGCCCTTAGGTAATATGCTTTTCTAATTAGCCCAGCATCATTCTTTAGACTATTTTTTCTTTTGCTCATTTTTTTTAAAAAAAATGTATTTTAAGCTGATACACAGAACATAAAAAATTGTACATATTGCTGGAGTGCCAGGTAATGTTTTGACACATGTCAAACATTGCATAATACTTAAATCAGGTTAAGCATGTCATCTCTTCAAACATTGATCATTTCTTTATGGTGAAAAACTTCACATTATTGTTACCTATGGTCATGCTATGTCTTAAGATCTAAGGGAAAATTTGTAGTTATACAAGCAATTCTTATCATATACAAATAGAAATTTAATTAAAAAATGCCATTGCTTATTATTTGAATATCTAACCTTGTTTCTCTGTTGTTTTTTGTTTGGTTTGTTTTTTAGAATTTTAGGTTTAGTTTCTCCTTGTGAAGAAGATTTAAAGAATATGAGAAGCCAGATGTGGCAACACACATCTGTCATCCTAGTACTTGGGAAGCTGAGACAAGAGAATTGTAGGTACAAGACCAGCCTCAGCTACTTGGTGAGATGCTCAGCGACTTAGCAAGACCCTGTTTCAAAATAAAAAATAAAAGGCTGGGGGTGTAGCTTGGAGGTAGAATGATGCCCCTGGGTTCAATCCCTATACCACCAAAAAAAAAAAAAAAAGAAAGAGAAGAAGAAAGAGTTTTTAATAGCTGATGGGCCATAATTTCACTTTTGAACATACATATTGAAAACTACTCCAACTACTAACCTTTGTTTCACAACTACAAATGGACTGAGAATGAGGGCCCACGGGGCTTGGCCGATGGGAACACACAGACCAACACAGCGGTGGCTGAGTGCATTGATTAAAAGGGGTGTCTCTGTCCAACTAATACCAAGTAAATACATCTACCATTCAAGTTTAAATAAAAACAAGTCTGTCTAATGGATTCCATCATCTAGAGGATAAATGCTTTCAAAGAAAAAACATCTTAGGCATCGGAATCATTATTTTCAACATATCTGTGATGAGAGGTAAATTTGGTTATCTATGCAGAAACTATATTGCTTCACAAGTAAGAAAATACTTTAAATATGACTGCCATGGTAGGATCTTCAAATCTAATTGAAAAGTATCTGAAAAGTATCATCCTCTAAAAGTAAGCAGTTGGAGAATATATCATTGTACTTTTTAACTCGTTGCTTCTATGGGAGAAACACATACTTAGTGTGCTCCAGTGTGGAGATGAATGTAACTTCAAAGGCCACAGAAACAGTTGGATATTCATGGCAGTGTGTGTTTGTGGCACGACATTTTGATATTGTGGCAACACACTTTATTATGATTTAATTTTGAAGAATTGCTTCCCATGTTCACTTTTAGAATAACATTTAGAGTTGGGCATGGTGGCACATGCCTGTAATCCCAGTACTTGAGAGGCTGAGACAAAAAGGACCTCAGGTTTTAGACCACTGAGTGATAATTTAGCAAGTCCCTATTTCAAAATAAAAAAATAAACAGGGCTTGGGGGGGGTGTGACTCAGAGGTAGAATGCCCCTGGATTCAACCCCCAGTACCAGAAAAAACAAACATTTAGATTACGCTACTCATACATAAAGAATTCAGCCTATTGTGTTTTATTATGCAAAGAAACTATTCCTGAATGTAAAAACCATTGGTAATAGTAACATTACCACTATTATAAACTGATAACAGTGTGCACCATCATGCTCGGTTAAGAGTAATTTTAAGCAATGTCAAAAGGAGGATTTCCATGTAGTAAGAATGCCTCTTACAGAATTTATTCAAAATGACTTGCATAATTTGACTCTCAAGATATGAATTTCAGCAACAAGTGTTATATGTTAGATGATGAAAGTTATGCATATCTATAGTGGAAACATAGAGAATGCATAAGATTAAAAATTGATCAAGTAGAGCTATTTCCAGGGAATATAAATTTTTCATAATTGGGAACATATTCCTTATTATAACTTTGAATCACTTTTTTCTCTACTTACTATTATAGCATATTATATATATATATATAAAATATTATATTATATAACTTATATAATATAATATATTATATAACACATACAATATATTATATAATATATAATATATATAATGATATGTATATATATAATTTAGAATTCAGTGTGTTTCAAGGGTCAATAAACCCAACTCAAATTGGCTGAAACAAATCCAGAAAATTACTTGCCATGGAACTAAAAAGTCCAGAGGCAGAAATGAGTTTAAGCAAAAACCAGAGGTTCTTCTGGGCTCCGGTTCCATTCACCTGCACTTTTCTCAGGTTTGTTTCTTTCATCCAGTTTCCCCTGTGTTAGCTCCCCTCATGGAACCAAATCCATTAATATCCATTCCAGACTTTGGATCTTCTTACCACAGCATTCAAAGAGTTTCTTTTCCAAAGCTCTTTGGAAGAAAAAATTGTGTTCCAACACTTCTTGCAAAAGCCCTATGGTGCATCCTATTGATCCTGCTTAGATCAGTTGAGCATTTCTAAAACAATTACTAGGATAAGGGAGCGTTTTGCTCTGATAGACTTACACCTGCCAAACAAGCTCAAACCTGAGTGTGTATGGACTGGGCTGAGACCATAATCTAACCAAGTTTTTTCTATCACATTAAAAGAACCTTCACAAATATCATTGTAACATCTGTATACTATCTCATGTTAATATTATACCAACATTTTATTTAACATTCTTCTATTAATAGGTATTTGGGTTAGATCCAATTTTCTCTGATATAAATTATGTTGTGAACATCCTTTTATATAAATTTTGGACTACATTAGGTTTTAGACTTTTGGAACTCATTGCTACAAGTATAAATATCTGGTTAAAGATGATTTTCTTTCTTATGTTGCTTTTTAGAAGAAACATGCATCTCATGTAAGGCTACATATCTATCACACCCTTGCCAGCACTGTAAGTTAAAAAATAAATCTTGCCAGGCGTGGTGGCACACGTTTGTAATCCCAGTACTTTGGGAGGCGGAGACCGGAGGGTCCAGGTTCGCGGCCAGCCTCAGCTCTCTCTCCCTGTCTCTCTCTCTCTCTCTCTCTCTCTCTCTCTCTCTCTAGTGAGGCCCTCTGCAACTTCATGAGGCCCGGTTTCAAAATAAAGTATAAAAAATAGGGCCGGGGGTGTAGCTTGGAGGTAGAACGCCCCTGGGTTCAATCCCGGTACCGCAAAATGAATAAATAAATAAATAAATCTTGCTAATTTATCTAAATAATCTACATCATGGTTGTTTTTATTCAACTTTATTTAACTTATAAACAAAGCTCACATTCCTCCTTAATAATAATTTAGCACTACTGTATGCCAGTCATTAGTATGGGCATTTTATACATAGCAGGTTATTTAAATATCATAAAACCCATACAAGTAATTAACTATCATAAGGTAAAATAACTAGTAAATGGATGGTCAGCCAGGATTCAGAGCGATGTCCACCTGACCCAAATCTAAGCTTTTAATAACCTTGCAAAACTACTTCCTGGATTATGTGTAGTAACTATATTTCCTACTTTTATTTGATTATAGCATTTACTTTAATTCATGAGAAGGATTATAACTTCTGCTCATGTATAAAATCCCAAATAGTCAAAAGATATTACAATTAAAAATGACCTCCCACATTCTTGAATAGGCAGAATAAGTATTATTAAAATGGCCATATTACCAAAAGCCCTATGCAGATTCAATGCAATCCCTATTTAAATACCAATGTCATTCTTCACAGAACAAAAAAAAAAACTGTCCTAAAATTCATATGGAAAAACAAAATGCCCAGAATAACCAAAACAATCCATAGCAATGAAAACTACACTGGAGGCATCACAATACCTAACTTCAAATTATACTACAGACCTATAATAATAAAAACAGCATGGTATTGGCACAAAGACAAATACATAGACCAATGGAATAGAAGATACAGAAACAAATTCTCACGCTTATAACCACTTTATTTTTTGATAAAGATGATAAAATCATATGCTGGAGAAAAACAGCCTTTTCAACAAACGGTGCTGGAAAAACTGGTTATCCATATCCATATCCAATTTCTCACTCTGCACAAGAGTCAACTCAAGATGGATAAAAGACCTAGAAATCAGACTAGAGACTCTGCAATTACTAGAAGAAAACATAGGACCAATTCTCCAACATATAGGCACTGGTGGAGAATTCCTCAATAAAACCCTGAAAGCATAGGAAATAAAAATAAGAGTCAATAAATGGGATGGCATTAAATTAAAGAGCTTCTGTACAGCAAAGGAAATAAGAACCTGGATAGAGAGCCTACAAAATGGGAGAAAATCTTTTCAGCTATTCCTTTGACAGAGGAATAATATCAAGAATGTTACAAAGAACTTAAAAAACTTAACTCTAAAAAAGTCAAATACTCCAATCAAAAAATGGGCAATAGAACTGAGTAGACAGTTCTCAAAGGAATAAATACAAATATCCAATAAATATATAAAAGTGTTCAGCATCTAATTAGCAAACAGGGAAATGTGAATTGAAACTACATTGAGCTTCCATCTAACTCCAGTGAGCAAGGCAATCATCATCAGCACAAACAATAAATACTGGCGAGGATGTGGGAAAATAGGAACTCATACATTGTTGGTGGGATTGCAAATTAGGACAGCTGATATGGAGATCAGTATGGAAGTTCCTCAAAAGACTAGGAACAGAACCACCATAGGACCTAGCTATACTACTCCTGGGTATCTTCCCAAGTGAACTGAAGTCAGAATATTACAGTGACGCATGCATATCCATGTTTATAGCAGCACAATTCACAATAGCCAAACTAGGGAACCAGCCTAGGTGTCCGTCAACAGATGAATGGATTATAAAACTGTGCTCTATAGACACAATGGAATTTTACTCTGCCATAAAGAAGAACAAAATTATGTCATTTGCAGGAAAATGGATGGGACTAGAGAATATTATGCTAAGTAAGATAAGCCAGTCTCAGAAAGTGAAGGGTCTCATGTTTTCACTCACATGTGGAAGTTAGAGAGAAACTGGGAAACAAAAGAGACTTAAAATGAATAAAGAGAGATACCAGTAAAATAGCAGAAGGGGATTTGGGAAAGGGCTCGGCGTGGGGAGGGAGAAGACTTGATGAGGTAATCAGTTCAAACAACTCTATGTACATGTGTGAAGCTATCAATACTAATATCAATATTACAAGGAGCAGGGTAGGATCTGGAGGGAAATGCACTGGGTGTTGTGTGCATGTTTCTATCACACTAAACCTCAATATGATACATGATTATAATGCACCAATAAGAGTATAAAAATCACTATAGAATTTAATTTTTTCTAAGAAAACATGAAAAATCCAGATGAAAGTAAAAGTTGTCACACAAATTCCCATCATTCCATCATTTAACACATGGATGGTAAACTAAAACTCTTTCTGTAATTTTGTATTATTAATGTTTGAAAATTGAAAAAAATGCATTGCTTTAGCTGTCTTCTACATCCTATTCTCTCAAGTCCACATTGCTTTGGAAATTGTCGGATTTTTTTTTAATATTTTGTCCGGTTCCCTGGTGGTTCTCAACAGGAGGAGTAATCTGTTACCAAAGAGTCTATCACAGCTAAGAGCAAAGTATATGCACATTAATTAAAGATCTCCCTACAGTTTGTATTTTGAGTGCTTATAAAGTGAGAAAGGGAAAGAATACATTGCCTAGTTACAATAATATTTCCAGAGTATAGGATGAACCATGCCACAACAAAGAGAAAATCAATGAGTGTCTGTGGGGTTGTATTAGCCTGAGGCAGGATTACGTCCACAGATTGCCTCTGTGAGATTGCTAAATAATGTTTGGTGTGGATCAAATAAACATACTATTCCTATAGTGTGAACATGGGAAGCCACAGGAATAGACTTTTTGTAGAAGTGTCCGAGGCATCGAGTTACCAACAGGATGATCAATCTTTAAATCCTAATTCATTCTACCAGAAGTCTTTATGGACCATATATATTACATACACACATACACACACACACACACACACACACACACACACACATATGAACATATACATGTATATGCACATTCATATCTCACAACCCTCAGCTTCCACAATCATTAGTGAAAACTAAGTACAAATGCAACATTGATCCTCATTTATCCTTTGCCCCCCCCACACACACACACATGAACATTCTTGGCCACTGTACCACCACCGTTGATAAGTCTATTCAGCTGAGGAATATGCAAGCTCTTTATGACATTCGGCTGCCTCTGCTGCAGCTCTCAATTAAGAAGTCAAACCTAAACACTTCCTCACAATAATCAGAGGGATTTTATTTATGTATTCATTTATTTATTTATTTATTTTTGCAGTACTGGGGATTGAACCCAGGGGCATTCTACCTCCGAGCTACACCCCCAGCCCTATTTTTTATTCTTTATTTTGAAACAGGGTCTTGGTAAGTTGCAGAGGGCTTCACTAAGTAGCTGAGGCTGGCCTTGAACCTGTGATCCTCCGGTCTCAGCCTCCCAAGTACTGGGATTACAAGCTTGCGCCACCATGCCTGGCTATCAGAGGGATATTATGATGTTAAACTGGAAAAGTCCTAAAGGTTCAGCATCAGCCATATTGTCAGATACTATTTCCATGCCTTTTCTAGTAACTATCTGATTATCTTCTTTCTCTTGGTGTATCTTTTCAAGTTCTGACTGCTATCCTAAACATCTTATGAGGCTATATCCTTTGCTTAAACCCTTATTTCGGTTTCTTTTGAATCTAAGTGTCATCATACAGAATTAGAAATGCACATACACACACACATGCACACATACATATATATATATATAAACATAAAAAAGATAAATGTTAGTTTTGAAATTAGGCAAAGAATTGATATTTTGTTATGTTCTATATTATATTTCATGACAAATAAAAATATACTTTTCCTAATATATTAACAAAAATTTTACCCTAAAAGAATTTCTGTAACAATGAGGACATCAATTCATAAAATATACTTTCTTTTTTTTTTTTTTTGCGGTACCGGGGATTGAACGCAGGGGCATTCTACCTCCGCGCTACACCCCCGGCCCTATTTTTTTATGCTTTATTTTTGAAACAGGGTCTCACGAAGTTGCGGAGGGCCTCACTAGGTAGAGAGAGAGAGAGACAGGGAGAAAGAGAGAGAGAGAGAGAGAGAGAGCTGAGGCTGGCCGCGAACCCGGATCCTCCGGTCTCCGCCTCCCAAACTACTGGGATTACAAGCGTGCGCCACCATGCCCGGCTATAAAATATACTTTCTGAAAGTGGTGAATATTAATTTTACTTTAAGAATTTGATCTACATATGTACGATTTTGTTTTGTTGCACTTGCATCATTCTAAAGAGTCACCAGTAGGGGGAGTAAATAATTTAAGAATCAAATTTAATTTTATTTATTTTTTTAAAAATTATATAGGACGATTAACCTATTTCTGTAACATTTCCATGTAACTATATAAAACATCCAGAAAAATACAAGCTGTAAGTACAATGTTTTATCTCTTACTAATCTAAATCATGATCATGAATGTTATGAAAAGAATATGGACTTGAATAAAACAAGACCTCGATTTCTCTATCCCTGCTCAGTTTCTTTCCAATGGTAGGACTTGGTGCAAGCCATCCATTTTTTACTTAAGGCTCATTTTTCAGGTTTTCAAGATGGAAAGGAATGAATAAATCTCAGAGGTAGGATGTCACAGAGCAACTCTGGTGGGATGAAATAGGATGCTGTATATAAAGCAATTAGCATAATAACTGTTAGGGGTTTTGACTTCACTAGCTTTCTTCATCTATATGCAGTGAACCTTGCTTTCTTCCCAGCTCCCCATCCAAGTGGCTCCAGTCTCTAGCCTGGGCAAAGTGGCGAGGTGTTGTTACAGCTCTTACCAATTGTCTACCCCTCCTGGCACGGCCACATCCAAGGCTACCCTGCTTCTCCTTCATCTTCTTAATCTGTGGTATTACCTGAGATTCCAGGACATAGTCCCCTTAAACAAACGTAGTCTCCTCCCCTTTGCTACTCCATTTCTTCAGACACCACAGCACTGTCTCACAATATTGTTGGAGTCGATCAGACTTCCCTAATGGGTTTGGAATATCAAGGGAAGAAAATTAAAGAAAAATCTTGAAGTAAATATGACTTTTCCCAAAGGCCAATATAAACTACCCATGAAGTTATTTATTGTCCTCAAAAACATCCACTCTTCTTGAACTTACTTTCCTGAATCTGAGTTTGAGCTTTCTGGGGAAACCCTCCCTGCCCAACTCTTTTTCTGTGAGCTACCACCCTTAAGAAATGCAAAGCCAGGTCCACAGAGTCTGGTCTTCTTAAAGGCTCACTACCTCCACAGAACGCATCCACGAGAGACTAAGTCATTGAGTTTTGCCCAACACCCTGACCCTCAGGTAGGACACCCTAGGTGCCCCTTGGCCCTTGGAATCGCACAGAACATTCCAGGTGGGAAAAGTCTCCTTCGGTTTACTCCCCATTAGAAGTTTTTTCTTTAATTGTATTATTGTGAAGTGGTACACGCACCTTTATAAAGGACAAAATTTTACTCTCAGAGTTTATTTAATTCTATAGGGAAGGGAAGGGCTTTCCTAACTCTTATTATTTGCAAGGTCACCTGGTCTTATTAGGTGCTAATAATTTACATTTTAGGCAGAGCAACATGGTAGCTTTTTATTTGCTCCACCTAAACTAATTCTCAAATTATGCCCCTTATGCCTGCCTCAAATCAAACATAAACCAAGTGATGTCTCATATAGCTGGTAATTTTTGCTGCCATAACCACACATAACTTGGCCAGAGTTTTTAATTTATCCCTTGATAAGGCGTCAGTTGAGTGTCTTGAATGAAATGTCAGTCTTCTCCCCCTCCTTGGGCAGCATTCTGCATTTTCAGTGACACACATGAACTAAAAGAACTGGATGGGGATTGTGAAGGTTTGTGGTTCTGATGGTCAGTGGTGGGAGAAAAGAGCTTGTTTATTGGAATCCTGAGTTTGCAATTGAACTTTGAATTTGTAATTTTTTATTGCTCAAAAAGACAGGAAGATGGAAGGGAAGCCTTTGAATCTCAGACTTAGAATATTCATGGCCAGGACCTGACCTAGAATAATTCAGTAATCGTGGGTGAGACCACAAAGAAAATGAAGCCTTAAACAGGAGAATGGTTGCAGGAGTCACCATGTACCCAACACAGGGAAAAAAGAAGAAAAGAAAAACTCCTCATAGCTCCAGCACTGCAAATTAATTTTTGAGCACCAGCATTGATTGAAGTCTTGCTGGTGCTTTCTTTGTTGGAGCTGGAACCTCTTAAATAAATCTGAGTACAGTAGGGAGTGGTCTGTAGTCTAAACAACACAGTAGGTTTTTCTAGAACCTGAGTAGAATATGTCTACAAAGAAGGGGTGTTCTGTAAATGAATAGATGAGCCCTTGTGCTAAAAACAACACCAAGACTAGTTATTTTTATAACCTGCTATTAAGAAATTGTTAGGAAACGTTCAATGTAAAATAGAAATGAAGGGAAAGGGGATACTGGGAATTTAACTTGAAGCCATTGCTGAACTACTACCCAGCGCTTAGCCTCTATGACAGGCGGTATATCAGAATCCAATTCATTTAAGTAAAAATGGAAGAAACATTATAAAGTAAAATAATTTGTTTTGGTTATTATTGTGTGAATAAGAACATCAAATTGTCCATATTAGTAATGTGATTTTCTGCTCTTACACTTAGCACCTTCTGACTTCTCATCTTCAATAATTGGGGAATTTCGGATCATTGTAGAATTAACCACTTAGTTCCTGCTACTTTGGGACTCTAAGCTTGGAGCGAGTACTCCTTTCATTGGAATTAGATAAAATGCACGATCTCAGCCAGGCAAGTTGCACACGCCTGTAATCCCAGTAATTGGGACAGGGGGGTTGCAGGTTCAAGGACAGCCAGCCTCAGCAACTCAATGAGACTCTGTTTCTAAATAAAAAAAGTAGGGCTGGGGGTATAACTCAGAGGTAGAATGCCCTTGGGTTCAATCACCAATACTGCAAAAAATGATAGATAGATAATCTCATTTCCTTATTCAATTTTCTTTAAAAATATTGTTTGGGACTTCATAAATGTCACAAATGTAAAAATTCAATTGTTACAATATATAGGTAGCTATGGTTATTTATAATAGATAAACAAAATATCAAAAGATATTTTCCTTTTGTGTTCAATTAACTTTTTAAGTTACCGTGATCAGGCCCATAAATAAATATTAAGGAATACTAATATATTTCATTATTGTTGACTTGTTCTTTGCTTTGTTAGTCCTGATGTTGAAGGGTTAAAATATTAAGGTAGGGACTGTAGCTGCGTTTCTTCTAAGTTCTAAAAGTAATAAACACAGGACATACTTAATAGCCATTAACTTGATCTGCCTATTATTTTTATCTCACTAGACACTACAGAGTTCCCATATTCAATGAGCTTATATTCCAGAAGCCAATATAAAAATTCATAACAGAAGACTTCTGTTGACTCTATCAGACTAACCACATTTCACATTTTTTACTTGATTGAATTTTCATTTGTTCATTGATAACTTGGGGCAGTGTTTTCCTTGTATATGCTCCACGGCAGACCTGAGAGATGGCACTTGGAGCATTGTGACAGGTGCTTGTAGAAGGGGGAACAGATGCTGCTTAGCACAGGGAATGGGAGAGGTGACTCAGGGCTGGGGAAGGCCCGATGGTAACAAATAAACAGAAAAGTTTTAGACTCACTATATGAAGGAAGAAAGAAATGCAGAGTTCCTTCAAAGAAGCAACAAGTGTAAGATAAACAGGGCCCATGATCACATAATAAGTACATGTTGTGATTTTATTTTCTACACCGGTTCTTAATGAGCTAATGTTGCCGGTTTCTTTTCATGTAAATATATTTTCATTTTATATATATTATATATGTGTGTGTACACATGTATGTATATGTTTTCCTTTGTCGTTTCTAAAATGTTACTAGAACATTTTCCTTCCTTCCTAAGATCAAGATATCTATATATACTGAATTCCTTATACCTGCCAGTGCCAATCACTAAAAAGATACAAATAAAGACAGAAGGGGATAAGCCAGGACCAGGGACTCCGTCCTCAGATTCTTAGCTGGCGGAAGTCTCACTCAAATCACTTATGCAGAGAGAGGAAGAAGAGCCAATTGTCAGAGGGAACTGGGATAAGTTGTCGCCAGAAGACAGGAGAAATCAGATGTAAAGTGGCCAGAAAAACAAGTCTACACTATGCTAGATATGATTTCTTATTTCTAGAATTCCATCCAAAGTACTCAAAGGGCAAGATTTTATATTTTGTAAGGCTCATCATGTATCTGAAGTCCTTTTTGGACTTTATCTATCACCTAGCTTTAGAAATCTTTGTGTATACCCAGCCTTGTCTCAGCAGTACTACACAGTACTGGTCCATACTCAAGGACAGACCACACTTTAGGACTGGACCTGGCCCAGGGGTGGCAGAAGTAATCACCGAAGAATCTGCAGGGGGTCACGTATCGGGGAAAGGATCAGGGCTGCATGGTGATTCTATGCTTGACTGAATTAGATATTATTTCTATTAAGAAAGGTCATTTCTTAAAAGGTAAGGAAGGATGAAATCCCTGGGAAAAGAAAAGTAACCATCCCACCATTCCCAAATGTACAAAGACATAAATATTGTTCTGTTCATTTTGATAAAAATCTCATTGCCCTTTCAGGCACAAAACTTAAGCTATGTTGGTTGGAAACATAGGGCTGTTTTATCGTGTGTGTGCTTAAAACTGTTCTTCATTATAAACCAGACTTCTTCTGAAAACCTATGCTTTTCCATTCAAGATCTACAGGAAAATAAATACTGCTTCCAAATATCTTTTGTGAGAGAGCATTCAAAAGTTTGATCATGTGCAGGCCTCCTTGTTATGATATATTGAACCTTTGATTGCATCACAGCTATCCAAACATGTTTCTCCTGCCCGTCTCTCAGCTTGTCTGAGGAAATCAAGATTGGTTTTCTTGGTTTGTTTCCTGTTTTGCTTCTCTTAAAGCACAATGTTCCTGTGAAACTATGATCCGCTGAATCTTTCTCTTATCAATCTTTTAGAGAAAGAAAAAATGATAAGGATGTTTGTTTTTGCAAAAATTAGGAAGGAATTCTACTCTCTGTATTCTTATAGATAGCAGGAAATGCACCCATTGGCCGCAATCCTAATCACTGAACTTCAGATTCCTTAAAAACTCTATTATTTTAACTACCATTCTCCTAAAAAAAAAAAAAAAATGGCTAGTTGTGGAAACCTCAGGAAATGCACAGGAAATAACTGCCTGAGAAAATGTTAGCTAGGGAATTGGGTCATATAACAAAGTGGTAAAGCATGGCTGAAACTACACCCAGACACGATTATTTAACTTCTCAAACTGTCTTTGTGCCAATGAATATTTGTAAAGAAAGCATTCTGTCAAAATATGGATATCATGTCACAGAAATTGCCCAATTAGGCAAAAAGCCAAGACAGACATCCTGCTAATTGTTGGCTTGCAAGGCAAAGGCAAGTGGAGAGTTGATCATTATTCAGGCAATGATCTACTAAGAGAATCTGCATTTAAAGATTTCAAGGGAGAGGCTACCGAGGCCTCCTGCAATCTACCTTTTTGTCTTAAAAATCCATTTGATTTACAAGCTCACAGATATTTGAAATTGTGCAAATGATTTTTTTTTCATCTTCAACCTTTTTTGTGGGTGCTTTGCCCCGGAAAGAGCCAAGGAAACTATGATATTTTCTATCATCACTCAAGACCAATTCAGATGTTTGCAGATTCTGCGCTAGATGGGCCCAGGTTTATATGTTCCTTCACTGCCGGTGTGGTGTATATGAATTTAGGCATGGTTTTTATCTTCACTAAGCCTGGTTTCTTTATTTGTAAGATGGCAAAATAATAGCCCTACTTTGGCTTAAAGGCAAACATTTAATTTGCATTTGAGTATTTCTGAATTTTGAATGATTTATATAAATAATGGGTGGATTTAATCTAGTGTTTATCTTTCCAAAATAAATAATAAACAAACAAATAAAATTAACACAGTTTAAAATACTCAGCATTGAGAAACAGATGAAATGGGCATACCTAAATCACAGTATTGTTGTAAGAATTAAATAATACTTGAATTGCTCTTACATAAATAAATATCATAAATATAAATAAATGTTGATAGCACAATTGCTATTACCATTGTAATTCTAACTATCATGACTATAACTTCTAACCTCTCTGTTTCCTAATATATAAAGGGGAATAAAGACATACTCTATCTCAGAGATTTCAAAGAAACTATTCAAGACTCTTTGCACGGTGCTTGGGACATAATAAGTGTTCAGGAAAGTTTAGCTACCACTATTATTCACAGTTGCAACTTTGACCACTATTACAGGTGCTACTACTAAACCACTCCTATTAGGAGGAGTTTCACCCCCATTTGTCTCAAAGACTTTAAGTCTAATTATAAAAACATGAAACAAAATATTTCAAGATTGGATTTTCTTTCATTGTTAGTCCAGGAAGCTTAGCCATTTGAACAAGACCAAAAATCACAGGGCACAAAATGACCTAAGAACACGGAGCACATCACTTCCTTTCTGTCCTCTGATGCTCAGGGAAAGAAGATGTGAGCCTTACCAGGCCTTGAAAAACTTAGCACACTCGTGACTCAACTGCAGAGTCTTTCTTTGGCTTTCAAATCTGTTACCGCGGTAGCTCGCTTTCCTATCATATTTCGCCCTTCTCACTAACTCCACTGGCTGTACCCAGACCCACACAAATATGTGCACTTACAAATTGTCCAGAGCCGGGCGAGGTAGCCAAAGGAAACCCCAAACGAGGAGCTTATGACTGATTATACCTTGTTGCAACTCGGAGGAAAACACAGTTTACAGGATATATGTCTACTCACTGCCTCCTCTCATCACCATTTTATACCTTCTTCCTCCTCTCCACCCCTTCTTCCTTTCAAAAGTATAAAACCGCTGATCTAGTCTGCCTTCCTTGGCTCTTTTTTTTTTTTTGGTAAAAGAGCTGTCTTTGGGCCATAGTGACTGGAATACTTGTACCTGCCCTTTTATGAAAGGGGTGGAAGCAAATCTAATCATGAAAGAGAAAACAAAAAAACAAGGAAAGAAAAGATAAATATAAAAAGATGCCCCCCAAGTTTTATTATACAGTATGTTATATTAAATTTAAAAAATATTTTCTTCTCACACTCTATTTTCTTCTCACAACTCATCGTTTCCTTTCATGAGTTAATGAGACATATATTAGGAATACCCAGGACCTTAATTTAATAGAGGAATACAAAAGAATACAATAGAAATAAAAATATACATATACGTATTTCTTTTTACAAAGTCTACAAAAATCCCTATCAACATTTTTTAAACTAGAATATTTTTCTTAGAAGTCACAGAATTCCAAATCAAACTAAATTAAGTAAAAGGGAGATTCATTGGTATATGTAACCAAACCACAAGAAAACCAGTGGTGTGTGTGGAAGGCAGTCAGCTAGACACAAGGAACAATGTGCAGAACCCCCGATCAATCTTCTTCTTTCTTTTTTTTTTTTTTTTTTGCGGTACCGGGGATTGAACGCAGGGGCGTTTTACCTCCAAGCTACACCCCTGGCCCTATTTTTATACTTTATTTTGAAACCGGGTCTCACGAAGTTGCAGAAGGCCTCACTAAGTAGCTGAGGCTGGCCGCGAACCCGGATCCTCCGGTCTCTGCCCCCCAAGTACTGGGATTACAAGCGTGCGCCACCACGCCCGGCTGATCGATCTTCTTTCTGATTCTGGTCTTCCACTAAGTAACCGCAAGATCTCGCATTCCTTGCCACAGCTTCGCCACTGGATTGGGCCTGACCTAAGCTGGGCATTCATTCACCTCTATTTTGAAATTTATCAAATGGACATTTCGAGGATTAATTCCAGTGCAAATGAACATAACAATATGTTGAACTTGACTTTTTTGGTTTCCCCATGATTTACAATAATTAAATCAAGAATTTTCATCTATGAAAATCCATTCTTACACAAACTCCAATTGAATAAGATGAAGTATTTCAGAAATTTAATTCTGCTTGAATCAATAGTTTCATATCTCCTAGTTCTCAACTAGAGTCTACCTCACATATTGATTTATTTCTCAGACTTTGTTCAATTCTATTGGTTTCTAAAACTTTTTATTGCTGCATTATAATTCTATATAATACTGAGACTCATAGTTATTTTTATGCTCTTTAAAAAATCAAGAAATACAAAAAGAATTACTAAATTCAGCCATATAGTAATCATGAACTTGTTTTTATATGATTCTTTTTAACTTTCTTAAAATCAAATCACAGTGGTTAACTGTGTAGTGTGGTTAGCAAGGTTTCAGAAGAAATTAAGAGCAAATGATACTTAAAATGTCCTGAAAATCCAATCAGAGACCTATTGACTAAAACCAACTTAAAACTCACTTAGCACAGAGTCTGTTTCTATGTTAACACATCACAGCTGTGATTCTGTTCTTTTTATAATAACATGGCAAAATTAAAAGGTTTGTTTGTTTAACCATAAAGGATACCTTCTTTTCATTTGACATTTGTCCACGAGTTTCTGTGTGTGTGTGTGTGTGTGTGTGTGTGTGTGTGTGTGTGTGTGTTTGTTACTGGGGATTGAACCCAGGGGCATTCTACCTTGGAGCTACACCCCCAGCCCAATTTTATTTTTTATTAATTTTTGAAACAGGGCCTCACTAAGTTACTGAGACTGGCTCTGAACCTGCGATCTTTTTGTCTTAGGCTCTCAAAGACGGGGATTACAAGCATGCGCCACCACGCCGGGCTATATACTAGTTTCTGTCAACCAATTATAAATATGAGATCGGTAACAAATATGAGGGACTTATTAAAATGCGAGGTGGGAAGATAGGCTTAGCATACAGGAAGAGCTGAAGGGAATTTTGTTTTTCAGCTACTGTGGAAAATGAGGCTGAGAAGGGGAAGGAGTAGTTCTTAGCTATACATAGGGCACATAGTTCAAGATGTTGATTAATCATGATAACCACATAGTCAAAAGAACTGAATTAAATTTCTTACCCTCGGATGAATTACGCAACTACACTCACTGATGTTAACTATTAAGCAAAATTTTTCTACGTTTTCGACCCACCCTGTGTGTTTTATATTTTCCCTGGAGCCATATTAGAGACAATTTACCTAAAGAAACCTCTTGGTTGAAGGCTGAAGAACTATTTAAGGAAAATGGGGAGAAACCTGAAATATGAAAGAAACTACTTCCCCACACTCCTAGAAGGGAGGAAATGGATTGGCAAAGGGTGTTTATTTAAATTACTAAATTACCTTTGTCCCAACTCGAGGCCTGGGAGGTACTTATTTGCAAAGCTATAATAGAATGTCTCTAGCAGGAAATCTTAAATAAGAGCAAAACCACTTCAGGATCTTGGCTAAAATTTTGAACTCTGAACATTAAGTAATCAGCAAGAAAATAATATAGCATTATTTCATTGCTATAGATTGTGATATAAATAAGCAGAGATAAAGGAAAGGGGCGGTATGTGCCATTGCTTGATACTAAGTTTTCCTGACAAGGAAGAAAATAAATAGGAAAACCTAGCGATTTGCTTCGAAAACAGAACAATAAATATAGTTGGAAACATCTTTTTAGAAAAACTAATCATTAACACTAAAGATCTCTCCAAACTGGGAGGGGTGGCGTAAGAAGGGACACAGAGCATGTTCTTCTTTCTTGAGCTGTTTTTAGTCTCTCAGTGCTGTGGAATTAGAGCAGCAAACTGAAATGATTTATGAAATGAAGAATTCCTGCCCACCCAGTTCACAGACAATCATGTGCAATAACTACTGTGTTCTGCTATTTGCCATAATATTTAGCTCAGATGTAACCAGAAAATCCCACTACACACAGAAGAGTCAACCCTAAAAAGAAACAGATTTCCCTGCATTTTTCTCATGTGTTTATACATGGACACACAGGAAAATAATATATGCATATTTGCATACACATCGGTAATTTTCCTTTTCTCTCATCCTTTTGCTTTTCCTTTTGTCTTTCCAAAGAACTTAATTTACTCTTACTTTTGAAGTAATGCCTATATAGACTTCTCACTTCCTCTCTCCATCTCAACCTCCTGTTCCTTTTTTCTGCCTCACAAGACTCAGAACCAGGCTGTCCACCTGAGTAATTTAGGAACTAACTCCTTGTCTAAATTGAATGATTGTGCTATAAAAGCAATTTTGTTATTAGTTTTCTTTACATTATTAATTAGTTTTATTATATATGTGGCTACTAAATTGAGTATAATCTGGTTCCAGACTGTAAATAGTACTTTTGTGCTGTTTTACAAATCTTTATAGAAACATACAGAAGAAACCATAAGCGGTAAATGGAGAAACAACCACTAATTGACATATAAAAGGCTATTGGCAGGTCCTTACACATACACATGCACACACAAACACACAAGCAAGCAAGCACACACACACATACACATTCACACACACATATATATTTTGTGGGGGAGGGTACTGGGGATTGCATCAATCTACATCCTCTGAGCTACATCCCCAGCCCTTTTTATTTTTTTATTTTGAAACGAGGTCTTGCTAGTCTGCTGAAAGTCTTGCTAAGTTGCTAAGGCTGGTCTCGAACCTGCAATTCTCCTGTCTCAGCATCCCAAGTACTGGGATTACAGGTGTGCCCCACCATGCCTGGCTCCATACATATATATATATATATATATATATATATATGTATACATATATATATATACATATATATATATATATTTAACCTAAATCATATGAGGTATGTGGGACAATGAATTAAATAGGAAGAAGTCATATACTTCTTTCTGAAGATTCTATATTTTCATTGGAACACCCTAACACACTCTAAAATAGAGACCATCATAAGACCATTTACAATGAACCATTCTAGAAGTTCAGGGAAATGAAGGATTGTTAAAAAAAAAAACTAGAAATATTAGAGAAAGCCAATGGAATGGTGAGACAACATAAGTTCAGAAAAAAGTTTTGGATAATAAGATCTTATAAGCCACGTATGGCTTCTTGCCAGTTAATGTCAAGAATTAGTGAGAGCAACCAGATTTTAGTCTTTCCAGTTAATTTTCCCAAGTCCTCTAGATATCTGAGCACACAGGGAAGTCTGAGAGACAACACATCTTGGAAAGCAAGAATGAGACAAGTGGTTGTATAGTAAATGGTATGATGGGGGAAGGGAGCCATACTTAACTTCGCATCTGCCATACTCTCTGACTGAGTTTTGTGGGGAGGTATTTAAAGTGATCCATGTCTAAATATGTTAAGGGTGGATACTGGGTGAAGACCAATGATTTTTTGGAAGATGAATGGGTGGAGAGAGAAATATTTTATGGTGCAGGAGTGGACTTAAAGATCTCTGGCAGACTGAAATTTCCTAGGTATTCCCAGATGAGAGATTCTCTCTTGACACTCTAAATGAACTTGCAGTCTCCGCCTCCCAAAGTACTGGGATTACAAGCGTGCGCCACCACGCCCGGCTAGTTTAAAATTATTTATGGACATATTCCTATATCTCATCCTTAAAAATATTTTGAGGCCCCCAGCTAAACTCCAATGTACTTTTGAATGAAATCGCAGAATACCTAACCACTTAATCTAAACATTCACTTTGATAATGTTTTGTAATCTTACTGCAGGGCAGGTCATCAAAGTCTACATGATCTCCTGCCTCATGAATTTAGAAGTCATCATTCTAAAACACACATTTTTAAGATGGCACCAACTTTGACTTCAGTAAACTTAGAATTAACATCAATTTATTAAAACTTTTTCAATCAAAATCTGTTTCTTGATTTTTTCTTAAGTCTTTTCAAGTTAAACAGATTCTCCAATGCATAAATTTAATTGGACTAGATAAAAAAAAAGAATACCTAAATGCCTCTTTGCTCTTTTTTTTTCTATTGAGGGGTAGAGAACATCGAAGTGCATCCCAGTCTCATGAAGGCAGAAGGGATGCTATCATTTAGCTTCTAGAAGGTAACGCAGAAATAGATATAATCATCAGAGCACTGTTGGTTGGAAGTGATTAAAACACCTGCTTAAACTACCATAAAGATTAAAAAGTAAAAATGTGAGAGGTTTTTTGTTTGTTTGCTCGTTTGTTTTTTTCTTTGTTTGCACTGGGGATTGAACCCAGGAACATTCTACCTCTAAGCTACACCCCCAGCCCTATTTTATTTTTTAGCTTGAAACAAGGTCTTGCTAAGTTGCTGGGAGTCTCACTAAGTTGTTGAGGCTGGCCTCAAATCTGTAATCCTTCTGTCTCAGCCTTCCAGGTACTGAGATTACAGGCATGTGCCACATGTGAGATTCTTTGAGGGCCGTGTCACTAAAAGTAAAAAATACATATATTTTCAAGAATGGCTGGGATCCAGAGTGTCGGAGAAATCTTTCTGTAGATCATCTCTCTTTACCCAATGGCTGTCTTCACCCTGCTGGATCATGGCCAGCAATCGAATACTGACATGCTGTTACAGAGGAAGTGCCCTTCCTAATAGCTCTGGATCGGATGTTCTCACTGGATACGCCTTGCTCGTGTGCCAGCCTTGAAGCTTAGGAAGAGATGGTTTAGTTCCACTTCCTACTGACTCACGTGGAATGTTTCCCACAAGAAACAGGGGTTCTGTTAGCAAAAGAAAGGAAAATAAGGATAAGGAAAAATAATATAAGTTGATTTCTTAGGGGCAGATACCCAAATATACTGGAATTTCAGCAGTCTGCCATTATTAGACTTTGTGGCAACCTCTTCGCTTTCTAAAAGTTACATAGGGTGCACCTTCTTTCTTTAACTTTTAATTTATTTTTGTTTTTAAATACCTTGAAAGAAACAGAAGTGAATGGGGGTGATATGAAATATCCATTTGCTTAAAAGCTAATTGTACTCCAAATGCACTTTTCAGCAAGGGCAACCAATGCTATAAATTTTCTAGAATCTCTGCCTGAGAAAACAATACATAACATTATTATTCAACATGCTGTATATATAGATGAAATCATTTACTCATTCATACCAGTCCTGTTATGGAAGTGTTGTTATCCTCATTTTATTGTTAAGAAAACTAAGAAGCTGAGAGAATAATAATCTACTCAAGTTAAAGAGTAGCTCTGAGATCTGAACTACTATTAATGCCCTTGTTTAAATTATGTCCAAGCCGGGCGTGGTGGCGCACGCTTGTAATCCCAGTACTTTGGGAGGCGGAGACCAGAGGATCCGGGTTCGCAGCCAGCCTCAGCCTCAGCTCTCTCTCTCCCTGTATCTCTCTCTCTCTCTCTCTCTCTCTCTCTACTTAGTGAGGCCCTCCGCAACTTCGTGAGACCCAGTTTCAAAATAAAGTATAAAAAATAGGGATGGGGGTGTAGCGCGGAGGTAGAACGCCCCTGGGTTCAATCCCCAGTACCACAAAAAAAAAAAAATATGTCCGTCAATAGTTGGAATAGATTTATGGTTTTCTTCCTTTTTTTGGCAAGCTGGAGTTTGCGCTTCTGGAAATAGGAGTTAATTGAACTGAATAAACTCTATGTGTAGACAGGGACTTGCTTTCTTCATTTTTAGGGCCTAAACTGCATATACCAGAAAACCTATTTTATAAAAAAAAGCACATATTTGTTTTCTCTCACCATCATTCAGCACTTAACAGAGCTAAGTTGAAAAAAATTTCTGATTATATTTTAAACTATTGACTGATCAAGATAAAATTATATTCAGTAAATGCAGGCTTGTATCTTGTTAATATCTCTCTGATTATTTAAAGGGCTCTGAGAATTCATTTTCCTTTTGGAATTTTGAAGTTGTAAACACGTGGCTTTCTTCTTGTGCCTCAATTCCTAAATGAAACCACATGGATAGAGAAATGATTTCACATGGCTAGTGAAAAATACCAAGTCATTTGCTCCCTCTACAGTATGGTAATAGAGTCAATATGAATTATCCTGGCTTAAAAGGCATTGGTGAGTATTGGTTAGGACTTGTTTGGTTGCAAGTAACATATACTCATACTTAAACCAAAGGGAACATTATAATAAGGATACTAGTTTTTCTCATGCACCAACACCCAGATTTAAATTGAATCTTGGAAACAGCTGAGACCAAGGCTTCATGTGCCATTAAGATGCTAGTTCTGTGTTTCTGCTTTTTCTGTTTTCCTTGTATATTACTGTGCAGTACTTTCTACCATCTCGGCCTGAAGAGTGTATATAAATACTCCCAACTTTCAAATGTATACCTTCCTCCGAAACATGCCCGGAATCTCTATTCTCAAATTCTCAGAGAAACCAACAAGCTCAGCTTGACTCTTTTGCTTATTGCTGGTCCAATTAGCTATCTCTAGGGAAAGGACTAGAGCGGGCTCAGATTTGGTCTGCTACCAACTCTTGGAACAAGGACAAAATAATACATGTGGATTGAGGGCGGTCATTTTCAGAATAAAAAGATTCTCGACAGTCAAATCGATGGCCCTATACCACCAAGGCTCCTATTTAAAGTCTTTTATCTGATTTTACACATTTAGCTGAAAGTGAACTTGATACTGAATTGTTTTCCAATATTGTTCACAAAGATGGCCCATTTTCTGCAGGCTTCAAAAAAACAAAACCAAATATATAACTCCGATATCTCATATATTGTCATTGTACATGATCTTGAAAAAATTTGCAGAGGATCGCAAAGAAGATGTTTTAATTTAAAAAATTATAGTAAATCACCTGATCAGGTGGTCATGCTCATCCAACATACACCAAGTTGCTGAGCAGGAAAAAATGATTGAGTAATTTTCACCTTTCTATTCCCTTTCTAAAAACAGGAAAAATAATAAAGACCACCTGTAAAAGAAAGCTGAAGGAAAAAGAAGACAACAAGGAGGAGGAAGGAAGAAAGTGGAGAAAGAAGAGATGGAAGAGGAAGAAAAGGGAGGAGGAGAAATGTTCTGACGCAAATTATGCCCAGTTGTATGATCCATTGATATGTTTTATTTCCCACATATTACTTTTTTTTTTTTTTTGCGGTACCGGGGATTGAACGCAGGGGCGTTCTACCTCCGCGCTACGCCCCCGGCCCTATTTTTTTTATGCTTTATTTTGAAACTGGGTCTCACGAAGTTGTGGAGGGCCTCACTAGGTAGAGAGAGAGAGAGACCGGGAGAGAGAGAGAGAGAGAGATGAGGCTGGCCACGAACCTGGATCCTCTGGTCTCCACCTCCCAAAGTACTGGGATTACAAGCGTGCGCCACCACGCCCAGCACCACATATTACATTTTTCACAACCTGGGTCGCTATAACATTTGGTCTTCACTGCCTAAGGGAAAGGATGATGGGGTGGAATCCGGAGGGACTCACACCAAGTGCTGTGTGTGTGTATGTTTGTATCACATTGAACCCCACTATAACGGATAATTACAGTACACCAATAAAAGTATCTCTTAAAAACGATGAAATTGAAGTGAGTTAAAGGTGGATGTGGGGGATTTCGATGCTTGGTTTTGAATTTCACTTCCCTTGTTTTGAGAAAGGAAACGCTTTTTCCAAAAGATGTGAAGTAAAAAGTTTATTCTTTAAATAATAGAGGCCATTTTTCCTGATGTTCTGTCAATCCAACCCATGCCACAACCAGGCTGGTGGAGAATAATCAAAAGAAAAACAACAGTTTTTTAAAAAATAGTTTTCACAGTTAAAAAATATTAGTTTTCTGTCCTTCCCATACCTTCAGTTTAAGCCCAGAGGCAGGGGCAAGAGAGTATTAGAAACACCAGATTGGCCGGGTGTGGTGGCGCACGCTTGTAATCCCAGTACTTGGGAGGCGGAGACCGGAGGATCCGGGTTCGCGGCCAGCCTCAGCTACTTAGTGAGGCCCTCCACAACTTAGTGAGACCCTGTTTCAAAATAAAGAATAAAAAATAGGGCTAGGGTGTAGCTTGGATGTAGAATGCCCCTGGGTTCGATCCCCAATATTGCCCAAAAAAAAGGAACCACCAGATTTACTTGTGGGCTCTGAACGTAGTAGTCCTGTAAGTCAATTTCTGGGTAGAAAGAAAGGAGACAAATCCCCTAGAGTTCCCCTGAACTCTGTTTTTCTTGGAGCAGTCACATGTCCACATGTACCCACGATGGAGATAGAAATGGCTGAGTGAACTAGTCCTGGTGAGCCCTTTCTCTTTGATTAAGAAGCACAGAGCTTCCTTCCTTCTGGAATAATGAAGAAATAATGGTGGTCTGCTTGGACCTACAACTGGAGGTGGGATGAGAATTTCTCAGCTGATGCCTGCGTCTATAAATGACGTGGGTGGACTTATGTTCCCCTTCTATTCCTGCTCTCAATAGCTGGGCTACCTATTGACATCTGAGAACTTAAACACAGTAACTGGGAACAAGTTTGGGCAAAGGGGGAGTGGCTTCACTTGACTGAGGAAACTGTCATTACAGTGGTTCCAAACTGATTGTGATCAAGGGTCTACCACTCATGGGGCACAGGCTTTAAGTAAAGTCACAACAAATACAGAAAATTCCATTTCTTGAACACTTATGTTTATATACTCAAATTTATAGTCGTAACATTCAACAGCAGAACTGAGAACATGATACCCATTAACTATTTTTCACTTATTTTTACTCAGTAAAATGTATATTCTAACACTGAGGTTAAAAAAATTATTTAAGAAATGATCCCCCTGGCCATCGATGTGTGGTGTGTGTGTGTGTGTGTGTGTGTGTGTGTGTGTGTGTGTTTTCACCTCTGTCTTAAAGCCATGGGAACCAAAATCCTGGCATCTTAATTGTTTGGCTACACATTCAAATAAAATGACATCACTTGCTAGAAATTTTTATTTTTGTCAAGACTGGAGTCACATCCTGTCGCAGCACTTGTCCTGGTGTGCTAGTGTTCTTGGAGAGAATTTGCTGGTCTTCATTCCCTGAATGGGGCAGCCAATGCACCCATTAGTGCCCAGATCAGAAACATGCCCTATCCTGGGGCCTAGAAAGTTTGGGTTGGTAGGCCTCTTTCCTCATGCCCACCAGGAACTTGGTACCTGCCATAGTATATTGTAAATTCTTTTCTCCTTTTCTAGAATAAAATATTTATAGAACTGTATGAAAAAAAATTATTTTTTGCTTTGAGATTGAACACTATTTAGTATTCAACACATTCATCTTTCCTCTTTTGCATACTCATTTTCCTTATTTCCTCCAACTTTCTAGAACTTAAACGACATCACCAGAATGAGACCTCCTTGGATGGTGTTCCTTGGTTTGCCCATGATAAAAAAGAATCTTTTAAACATACTTCCATAGAGGCCACATGTGCACCATATATAGGCCTTAATATAAATCATGAGGAGAGGGCCTCCAGCCTGCTAGGAGGAAAGTCTTGAACTTGGTATGCTATAGCAGTTAGTCTTTGATCCAAGGAAACCCACAATTGAATTAGCAGAGACAATTTCTTTTTTGCTTTCTTCTCTTTCCCATGCCCTTGGTAGATTTGTGGCTCCGAAAACTGTATCCCTAGAGACATGTGAGGAATCATTCTATTTGCAGAGTGTCTGCAGCTTCTCTAACTCAGTCTGTGACTCTTGGCAAAGGAAAGTGATGCAGTTAGACAGTTTGAGAGAATGAAACTTGTCCTGGCCCTATGGTGATCGTCTGTCACTATTCCAGGGTGAGGAGTAGAACGAAACGTTCATTATAACCAAGCGACAGGTCATATTGTGTGAAGGATCCCTCTCAGCCACATTACCTGTTAATATTTACATTTTGTTCATTCGAGCTCTAACCCTGAGTGGACGGGAAGAGCTGTGTCACCTGCTAGATGTTTGTAAAGTATCCCTCCTAGCTTGGGATTTCTGGTCTAAGTTGTCAGGTGACTACTATTCTTTGCTGCTATCAAGCTTCCATCAAAAAGGGACCAAAAAAGTCATAAGCTTACATGCCTACAAATGTCAGCTTGCACATAACAGTTCTCTACATACCCTGCAACCTCCGGATGAAAAGATTGTGTACCTAGACTTCTCCTGGGTAGCCACAGGGCCCTATCACCAATGTTTTGATTTTACCTCAATATTTATGCTTCATCTTGTTTCCCAAAGGATTTAAAGTGACTTTTAAGATACATGAAATACTTTAAATTGATATTTTAAAAAGAAGTATTAGTATAATAAATGAAGTTGTGAATAAGGCTAAATTCAAAACTATATAATATAGTCATTTAAAAAAACACAACTTATGTGCTAACTTTATGACAGGGTAAGGAGAAAGGGACATCTGACAGATTAGTTCAATCTGACCAGTTGAGTGTTCATAAGTAAATTCTTTAGAAGAAACAAAAAGGAGAATCATCTAAGGGATCCTCATGATAGAAAAAAACTCTCAGCCCTTGGCTCAATGCAAAATAAATAATAGGTACTTGCCATAGGCTTCCTGATCAATAGGGCAGTGCCATCTATGACTACTCATAAATTGTTATTTTAGATCATCCATGCTTTTAAAGAAAGTCAGAAACAAAAATCAAATTGGATTTTGAAAAGCATTTTCCTTGTTTACATTTATTGAGTTTTACAGAGACAGATTTATTGGCACAGATATTCGATGACTCTGAAATTTGAAGGTGAATCCCTTGTCTTAGGAGTCTCTGAGTTAGCTTGTATGTGAATTTTTGTGAGCCTTTCTTGTTAGAGGGTGAAATGGGTCATGGTTAACCTTGAATTCTAGAAGGAGCAATGAGGAAACCATGAAGAGTTGGCAATGTCCCTTCCAACTCTCACCACTTGATGCATGATTCTTTAGACTAGGATAGGGGCTTATCACATGGGCTTGCCTAGGAAAACTTCAACATCCTACCAGAGAATTTATTGTAGAAAGTGATAGTGAAATTTTTGTATTTCAGCACTTTTAGAAAAGTTGGCATAAATCTTCATACTGCTGAAAAATGTGTATACGAATAGAAATAGAATTCATTGAGCAACCCAATTTGTAAATTAAACTTGCTCTGATAGTGCCTATTTTATTGGTTCTTGAACAATTAAAAACTTATAAAACAATGAACAGAAGACTCTTGACCCCTTCAAGAGGGAGAGCTGAATCTTCCCTGGCCCCACCAGAGGACAGACTTAGTGACTTGTTTCCACCAGAGGACAGACTTAGTGACTTGTTTCCACCAGAGGACAGACTTAGTGACTTGTTTCCACCAGAGGACAGACTTAGTGACTTGTTTCCAGAGATTAAAGTTTGGAAAGGGAAGAGTAGTGGAGAAGACTGACAATCACTGCCTGAAACGAGCAATGTGCTTTAACATCAGCAGCGACGTCCTCTGGATGGCAATGTCTCCTGATAAGATGTGGAGAGAAGAGTATCTTACCGTATTCCCCCTCAATATCTGGAATGGCAATCTAATCATGAGAAAAAAATATCGGACTCTGACTGGGGCACATTCTACAAGATACCTAGCCTGTGTCCTCAAGACCAGCAAGGTCAGGAAAACAAGGAAACACTGGGCAATTGTCACAGACCAGTGGAGACAGAGGAGACATAACTAAATGCAAAGTAGGAAAGTTGGGTGCTGCAACAGAAAGAGGCTATTAGTGGAAAAAATCCAAATAATGTCTGGAATTCAGTTAATAATACTGTATCAGTGTCCATTTCTTCGTCTGATAAATGTACCATTGTAACGTAGGATGTTAACAATGGCAAAACTGGGTTAGGTGTCTATAGGAACTCTAGTATTTTTGAAACCTTTCTTTGGATCTCAAATTAATCTAAAACTAAAAGCTTATTTTCAACAGGATTCCTGAGATATCTATGATTAAATAGGTTTGTGATCTATTCATTTTGGATAAAGAATAACATTTTTCAATTTAAGAAGAAAAAACACTAGCAAAAAAAGGAATTTTCTAATTAAGCATAAATTAGCTTAGAAATAAAACAAAGCATACAAAAAAATCATTGGGTCATACTGAACATGGAAAAAATGACTTCTTGTAATTCTGCATAAAGATGAAACTCCCCATTCTCCTTTATAATTCTTAAGAGATGTGCATTCTCCTTGTATTTCTCCCCCTGTAACATGATCTCCTAACTAATATTAACCACATATATTTACCCCCATTATACATAAGCTCCTGAGTCTTCCTTTAAAGAGTTCAAAGGGGATTTTTTTTCACACCCAAATTATTCTGAGGTATTTTCCTTCTTTGTTCTTCTGGCATGTTTATCTTGTTTTAATCACCTTGCCTCTACCATGAAAAACAACAAATGGTATCTGACGTTCTGCTATGTCATCTAGTAAGCAATGCAAGGAAGGTGGTGACCAGCTGTTTTCCATCTCTACTGTGAAAAGAAAGAGCAGAGACCATGCCCAGCTGCAGGAACTGCACACAAAGGTCTCTAGGAAATCCTCCTTACATGACCTGCGGCTGTCAGCACAGACACCGAAGAGAAATGAATTCAGCCTCTTTTTCTAAGTATGTACAGTCGTGTATTTGAAAAAAAAAATGGCATACATAGGCTGAACCTATTGGTCCAAAGTGAAACAGAATGAAAGAGTGAGGGATTAAAAGAGAAAAGTATAAAATATGCATGCTATATTTTCTGTAAGAATGTAGATGTAAGATACCTGTTTCAGCTGGGCATTTAGGTGCATGCCTATACTTGCGAGGCTGAGACAGGAGGATTGCAGGTTCAAGGCCAGCCTCAGCAACTTAGCAAGTCTTTCAACAACTTAGTGAGATCCTGTTTCAAAATAAAAAATAAAATAGGGCTGCGGGTGTAGCCCAGATATAGAATGTGCCCGAGTTCCATCCCTAGTACCACACACACAGAAAGATATCTGTTTAATAAATGAACTCAAAGCCCTTCTCTACAAAAAAAGAGATGCCTAGAAATAGAAATTAAAATTTTAAAAGTTTCTGTAGCATATTTGAACTATAATATCTGCACTGCACTGTACTGGATTCATGGGGAAAAAAAGAAGTATGAGCTTCATGAACCAAATGGGAGAAATGATATGTATCCCCTATCAAGAAAAATGAGATACACACTAATTTCTATAATAACAAACATAATTCTATTTTATGGGATACTCATTGACCTGAAGGCACTACTAAGAAAATGTTTTTCTGTTGCTTATTTTTAAAGTGATTTCACAATGTTTTAATAGCTCAAATTTTAATGGGAAAGTAACATCATCTACTCATTTCCAGCAGAGGACAAAATTATGATGGAGGAAGTAGATGTTATAAAAATGTAAAGAAACAAAACTAGACCAAAAAGTAAAAGAAAGTTTAGATTTCTTGAACTTTTTTCAAGTTGAAAAGTATTTGGTATCAATTTTTAAGAATAACAAAATGTTCTTCATGAAATATTTACTAGTCCTACCCTATCACAGATCACCAAAAGCCATGTCTTTCAGCTATGTGAAAGGAGACTGACTTGGTAGAATACTGGGAAATATTAAGTTTTGCTGTTCCTGGAGGTCAAGGAGAAGGGTTGAAGCTCCACAGCTATTTCCACATGAGAACCATCTAATGCGTTCTCAGCTGTACGCTCGGTTTCTTATAGAAATGTCATCTCAGCCTTTGTTGAAAAGGTCCTATCTTTCTAACTAAGCCTTTAACAAATCAAGCAGAGTATGATGGAAAGTGGCAGCTAATGGTGTGCTAGTGAATATTTAACAACCAACTCTCAAAAAAACAAAACAAAACAAAATGTGGATGTGCGTGCATGTGTTGCAGACATCGACTTGTGATAACTTTTACATACAGGATGTGTATGGTTTTGTTAATTTTTCTGAACTCTTGAAGTCATAACAACCTATCTTTGTAATTGACACGTACTTGTTCTGACATGAATGTTGGTTAATATTGTTCTTTGTTTCTTTACTCATAAAGAATAAAACTAAACAATGAAGATCAACGTCAGAACTTTACTCCTACATCATGTTGTGAAGGATGTCTTTGCTGAATCAGATAATAGTTTTAGAATACTGGAAGACCTTTTCTTCAATTGTTTTTTGGACTACACAGTGTAATGCCACAGAAATGACATATTTTTAAGTTTAATCTGTATTAGTACTTTTTCTGCATCATTTTCCTAAATTCAGAAACAATAAATGAAACAATAAATCAAGCCCAGATTTATAATATTTGCTTCCAATGTGGGCAAATAATATAAATACTCTTACCATGACCCATTTCAAATTACTAAAGTAATATCCCTGAACATGGAGTTATGAAGCTCAGTAGCTTATGATTATATATTGTTGCCACCATATACATACAATAAAGAAAATAACCTAAAAAGCATATATAATAATAAAACATATAATAATTGAGAAGTGCTGAGTTTATTTATTACCTTTGTTTTTACTATAATTTAATAATTGTAAATTCATACAATTTTATTTTTAATAATGGTTCTGTGTATTACTAAGCCACCTTACAGACTCCCTGAAATTGTTAACTACTGGTTCATACAAGCTCAAATGAGCCAGCTCCAACACACTATTGATGGCAAGAGGCTTTTTCTGAACTCTTTGGGCAAAAATTTAACACAAAAAGGAATAAAATCTAAGCAAAGATTTGGAAATAGAAATGGAGTTAAAACTTTTCTCCTTTTAGTTCCATTAACACTAAAATTCACAGAAGACTTGAAATAAATTTAATTTATTAGGTGAATATATTTGTTTTCCTGAACACACCAAATCATAACGTATATGTTTGCTTATTTCCCAGCAAGGCATAATATTTAATGTATAATTCTTTTCTGTTTTTTCCAAATGAAATGATGTATAGGTAAGTTAATAGTACCAAAGGAAATTTTGCATTATTATTTTCCAAAATTTATTATTTTTATATTCATGATACTTCAAAACTTTCAGAAATGGCTTCTAGCTGAGAGATGACCATTCTATCCTTGTCTCAGCTTTACTTTTCAGCTGGGATCCTAACATAGTTTCGTCATGGATATAGCACAGGTTGTTGTCCATTCTACATACCACACAACAATGTTGTGGAACAAGATTCCCAAGGTTAATTCTGATTAGAAAGATGTAGACCTCATGTGTAGCCCTGAAACTAACAGTAAAGTTATCTTCAGATAACATATGCACTCCACTGAGAAGAGGTCGATGACTACTCGGAATGAAATTCTGAAAATGTAGGAAAAGTGAAGGATGAAGGCTAGGTAAGCAAAGCCAACAAATGACCATCATACCTTTTATTCCAAACTAATTAATGGATACCAATTATTGAAAGACATCAAGTTTAAATATTTCTGCTTTCAAACTCTGCCACAGCCATAACTCACCCTAACTCTCCGGCTTAACTGCTCACCAATCTCTTCCTGCTCTAGACAAGCCAGGCTCACTCTTCTAGAAACGTGTAATGCTTATTCCTGGTTTTGTGCTTCCTGGTGTCCTCTACATTTGGAAGATTCTTTTCCTCTTTCATCTTTCACTGAAGACCCAATTCAAAAACCTACATCCCATTTTGATTTCCACTATGAATGATCACAATTCAATATTTGTGTACTAAGCAACTAACATATGTAGTAGAGGAATTTTTTAGGAGTGTATGGAGTTCGAAGTACTCATGGGAAACTTACAGATGTTCAACGAAGCTAAAGAATTGAAGATTAAAACTTGTAGAGACTTTAGGAGATCTTGACTTACCCCATAGAAATAGAAATGTAAAAGATTACCTAAGCTAAGGCAGGACTCTAGAAATAAAAGAACTAAAGCCAAAACAAATCTATAAGAAGTAGAATATAGATCAAACTATGCTGACCGAATAGTGACAGAACCAAAAGGTGGAGATAAACACTAAAATAATAATTATGACACTGAGGTTCTATGAAAAACTGTGAGGAAGGGATTTATTGCCGTGATCAGTGGAGGTCTCTCTGAGAAATGCACATATTAACTAACATTTTGCTATTTAGGTTTGAGGTATATTCTACTTAAAAGGTAAATATGTGTCTGATAACTGGAATTTTTGCATCCTGCAGGTGAAAAGGGAAGCTGGCATGAGAATGGTGCTTTATGGTCATGAGGAACATTTGCTCTGGGCTCATACTATGTAGTTAGAGGTGTGTGCTCTCTACAAAGCCTTGGGCATTTGTCTCACCTCTTACAAACCTCACATAAAATATGTCCCATATCTTGCAAATTATTGTCAGGATCAGTTGGGCTAATTAGAGGGAAACAGGCAACATGCTAACTGGTAAATATCCAATACTGATTATTTCATGTAGTTATTATAATTAACACTATGTTTCTCCTCTAGAAGTTGTGTACAAATTCTGCCACTTTTTGCTGTCAAGAAGGTGCCCTTTTAAGGAATATTCATTGGGATGACGTCTGATTGTTGGTATGTTCTTTCTTACATGGGATAAGGTATGTTAGTATCCTACCATGATGTAGACTTCAGCATGGAAGCCTTTCTGTTGTTTAGGTTGACTTCTTTAAAAATTTAATAGGTTCATTATGATTTCATTAGTCTAATAGTTTCATGGAGAGAACCATTATACTAGAGCTTAAGCATGTTGATTCTGGGCCTTGGCTATCTAGGTGAAAATCCCAGCTCTACCACTTTACTAGCTGAGCAACCTTGCAGAAAAGAAATTTTCAGTGGCTCAATTCCATCATATATAAAATAGAAATATAAGCCGGGCGTGGTGGCGCACACTTGTAATCCCAGTACTTGGGAGGCTGAGACCGGAGGATCTGGGTTCATGGCCAGCCTCAGCTACTTGATGAGGCCCTCTGCAACTTAGTGAGATCCTGTTTCAAAATAAAAAAAGAATAAAAAATAGGGCTGGGAGTGTAGCTCGGAGGTAGAATGTCCCTGGGTTCAATCCCTGGTACCGCAAAAATAAATAAAATAAAATAAAATAAAATAAAATAAAATAGAAATATAGTACCTACTTAATACAATTGTTATAAGCAATAAATGAATTAATTATTAAGAGCATGCAAAACCTGGCATGTAAATACTGATATATGTGTTAGCTATTATACTTTCATTTAATTATCCCAACAACTGGACACAATCAATTTTACTATTAAATGAAATTATAAGGCCCATAGAGGCAGGCACCTTCATATCTTGTTCATTACTCTATCCACAGTATTTAAAACAGTATGTATTCAATAAAAACTTGTTCAGTGAATGGATAATGAATAATGAATGAATTCCCATGTTACAGATAAGGAAATTACAGCTGAAAGTGGTTTGATAATTTGTCCAATACGTAGCTACTATGTAAAAGGACCAAGATTTGGGTGTATATCTGTCTGACTATAAAATAACATGCTTAACCACAGAAATTTGTGGTGAAAATATTCAGTAAAACCTTGCACTCTTGAAGTAATACTCACTTCAGGGAGAAGACAAGACAGATAATGGAAGTCATCCGTTCTAGGAACTGATGTATATATGATGGGGCAGAAGAGTGGAAAAGGTCCAAATGTGGTTTGTGGGACAACTACAACCTACACTTTAGGGTACTCTGAATGGGCATGTTTTCGGATGGCATTCTGGAATTTGCATTCCAAGTAAATACCCTGGTAATAATATGCTTATCGATGTTTTAGAAGTTCTGAACAGAACATATTTCTAGTGGGTATAGATGGTGTACATGGCAGTTATCAAATGAAAAGCATGAGAAGTCAGACTGAAACCAAGAGTTGAGAATTACAAGGGGTTAAAATTGGAAACTAGAAGTTTTCAAAGAGGTCGTCATCTTTTCAGAGAAAGTTCTAGAATTATCACTATTGGTGTCAATTTGTTAAAGTATCTTATTACCCTTTAAAAGTATGCCTTTGTTAGCTACACTATCTGTTGGAAGTGTTTTTAAAATTTTATTTTACATGACTGGGATTAATTTGAAGAAATTATAGGATCCAGATATTTTAAAGGTGAGCTGTCATGGCATGCATTTAAGCATCCTGTGAGTGCAAAGTTTAACTTTCCCTCAAAGCTTCTGCTTCCTGAGAACTGATGATTACAGTGCAGTGCCTAATTCTATGGTAGCAATGGCAATTAGAGGTATCATAACTCCCACTAAGCAGCTCCCACATAGATACACAAATAGCAGTATAAAAAATGTGTATCTCAGAAAGTCAGAACTATGTAGATCACATGTGTATAACTACCAAGTATGTAGTTTCAATATTTATTTTTCTATCATCAGAGATTATTAAATAACAACAAAATTAATCTTCCTTTAAAGACACCCTTCTTTAGAATATTATTTTTTATTTTATATTTATTATTTATTTATTTGTTTGTTTGTTTGTTTATTAATTTGCAGTGCCAGGGATTGAACCCAGGGGCATTCTACCTCCGGGCTACACCCCAGCCCCATTTTTTATTCTTTATTTTGAAACAGGGTCTCACTAAGTTGTGGAGGGCCTCACTAAGTCGCTGAGGCTGGCTGCAAACCCAGATCCTCCTGTCTCAGCCTCCCAAGTACTGGGATTACAAGTGTGCACCACCACACCCGGCTTATTTTATTTTTTGATACAGGGCCTGGAGCAAGGTAAGCAGGTCCTCTATCACTGAGCTACACCCCCAACCCCTATAGTACTATTTTTATATGATGCATATACATTTAAATATAATATAGTTATTGTTTCACAAACATGTTTATTTTAAATTTGTATAATATTTTAAATACTCAGAGAAAGTTTTTTTAATGTTCCCAAGAAATGAGCACTGAGTTTAACAATAGGATGCCCACAATCTCTCACATATGATACTAATTTAGTTCTTTTCTTCAGGCTAAAGAGGAAATGTATTTTTAATTAATAATTCAATGCATTTGTTCATGATTAGATGAATATTTTGGATGCCATCTTTAATATAAGAAATTGAAACTAAATGTTCTTTAAAACTGCTTCATGAACACTCAATAGCTCTATTAGTTATTATGTCTGTTTGCATATAAATCTCTCTCCATATATGTCAGTGATTCTGAAGAATTGTCAAAGATAACTGTCTTTTCTTACAAATTAAGTGCTTCCAAAATTGATTTTAAAATGCATAATCAGCCCATCTTATGTAATCTCGGTACTTGTCTACCCTTTCTACTATTTAATATAATATTAGTACATATTCAGTTATATTCTGTGTATTAGTATATATTCAGTAGATATTCTAGAACTCATTAATTCCCTCTCCCCACACTTCCTGGATCTCTTCATCCACATGCAAACATTGTCTTGTGTCCCACTACCCTTTCCGTTTTGACCTGGTTTTGCTCATCAACCTCACTGTCAACAAGTCTTCCCATGGCTAAGTATATAGAAAACACGTGGAAACACATAGAAACATGTATAAACACATAGAAACATGTATACACATGTATAAACACATAGAAAGTACCTCCATTTCACCTTTGTTCAGATTTTAATGGGTTATTGAAACTAATAAGGGAATATGAGTTATATGAAGAAGTCGATCTCAAAAGGAGAAATTAAAGAGGAGAGACATTTTGTCAAATTATTTCCTGACCCAACCTCTATATCGCTAACTATGGCTAGAATGCAGCATGAATAGCTGACTATTGCAAAAGCAAAGAAAAAAGGAGCAATTGGATGATCTGCTGAAGTGTTTGCCTATGTGTCCAAAGAGCAATGTTCATAGACAGCTCTGTTCCTCCAGTTAATAGGGACAGCTTGCTTTATGTAAAGAACATCATCTATGAATGATGAGGAGGAGCAAGACAAGCAGGTTTGAGGGCACACAATAGAATCAAAAAATGATAAAAGATTTTCTCTTAATCATGGCTTCTTTCTTTGGGTTGTAATGTTTAAAGGCACTATGTTAGACAAATCATTTTCTGAAACAATGATTTCTATTTTTTGTAGTGTAGCAACCCATACCAATTATGATGCTTTGGAAACTCATTAATGCTAATAGAAATAGCCCTCTATGGGAAATGCATTTTAGTGAGTGGGTAGAATAAATGTTATCATCTCCTCAGTTTACAAATGAGGAACCTGCAATTTAGGGAGGTGAAATATGAAACAGGAGCTTGATTCCAAATCTTCATATTGTAAACCACATATTCTTTTCACATGAATGTGATACAACTCTTAGATTAACTCTTCTGTCTGGACATGAACTTTGAAAACATGAGTGGTAGAGGAGAAAGTCTGCATCAGTTCCTGAAAACTTATCAGTTATCCTCAGAGAAGGACTAGAATTCTGTGGCATATGCTTACCAGCAAAGTTGCTTTAATGAAATTGAGACAACCCTGAAAAATTCACTCATTCTAGAAAAGTCAATGCAGTTGTTTTCCCTGGGTAGCTTCCTCTTCAGTGTTGCATTTATGAATTCAATTAGCAAAAAGATAGAAGAACCTCATCTGGGGACATGCACTGTGCCTTTTGCTCATCTATTAAATCCTCCACCGTATTTGATATCAGCCTGTGAAGGAAAAGTATGTCACACTCCCTCAACCTTCCCATCAAATGTGCCTTCTACCAAATTATCCCACTTTATCAACTGACCTAACTGTATGAAGACAGGAGAAGGTGAAATAATTGGTAAAACCAACAAAAAATATTACAAACATGACAGCTTCAAAACTCACAGGACTAGTAAAACGAGATTAAAAATAGCTGAGGAAAACACTCTGACAAGATGTCGTTTAATGATTTAAGACAAGGTATCCTCATTAGCCAAAGACCGTGAAATGGTCGGATTCTGCAAAGAGCAGTTGGTGTAGAAAGCTAGTTATTTTTTTTCCTCTTTAGGCATACTTTCCATCAACCTAGAGTTTGACCTATGTATACCAAATTTTCTAAATCAACATAGAATATTTCAGAAGGTTCTGGCATGAGATAGAATTGATGGAGAATCAGGGATGCAGAAAGAGGTAGGGTTAGTTATGTATTTCTCTTTTCCTTCAGCTTCCATGTCTATTTATTATTTATTTATTTATTTATTTATTTAATTTGTGTGTGTGGTACTGGAGATTGAACCCAGGGGCATTCTGCCTCTGAGCTATACCCCAGTCCTATATTGGTTTTTATTTTGAAACAGGATCTAAGTTGCTGAGGCTGACCTTGAACCCACAATCTGTCTCAGCCTCCCAAGTACTAGAATTACAGGTGTGTATCACTACACCTGGCTTCAAATAATATATTTAATGGATAATTTCAGAAACTACTATTGAAAAAAGCATTGTAGGTGTTTTAGATACAAGACTTTGAACTCTGAAATTAGTGACTTTTTAAGTGAAAATTTGTTTATATAACTGATATGAAAATACATCCATAGTATTTTTTTTTTGTACTTTTTCAGTCTGGGTACATCATACTGGGGTGAGACAGGTGGCCTTATCCCAATAATACTTCTTGTAGGACCTGGTGGTGACTGCCTGAAAGGAAACTCAGCAGATACAAAAAGCTTCTTGAATTTGTGACTGGGCTTTTTGACCCCAAAGACATTAAAAAAAAAGAAGCACTGGGGTTGGAATCCCAGCTTCATATTGCTTTCTTAAATTCAAAAAATTGGGAGAATGGCAGGATAATCAATATATTAAGAAATTAGCCAGGCGTGGTGGCGCACGCTTGTAATCCCAGTACTTTGGGATGCGGAGACCGGAGGATC
>PVJS01008135.1:0-54052 GCA_004027185.1 Glis glis | reverse complement strand
AGCTGAGGCTGGCCGCGAACCCGGATCCTCCGGTCTCTGCCTCCCAAAGTACTGGGATTACAAGCATGCGCCACCACGTCCGACTAGGTATGCCTTTCTCATAGCAAGCGGAGGCTCATCAGATGCACTGTGACTCTGAGTGGGTCATTCTTGGGGACAAAGCCGGGAAGACACACAGGCACATACATGTGCGTGTGCATGCACATGCGCATACGCAACACACACACCTTTGAAATTCAAGCTCTAGCTTTTTACTCCCACAGTGTCCTGAATGTTAGACCTTGTTTTCTAAATAGATAGTCCAAGCCGGGCGTGGTGGCGCTCGCTTGTAATCCCAGTACTTTGGGAGGCGGAGACCGGAGGATCTGGGTTCGCGGCCAGCCTCAGCTCTCTCTCTCTCTCTCTCTCTCTCTCTCCCTGTCTGTCTCTCTCTCTCTCTACTTAGTGAGGCCCTCCACAACCTCGTGAGACCTGGTTTCAAAATAAAGTATAAAAAATAGGGCCGGGGGCGTAGCACAGAGGTAGAACGCCCCTGCATTCAATCTCCGGTACCGCAAAAAATAAATAAATAAATAAATAGATAGATAGATAGATAGATAGATAGATAGTCCACAAAATTGTCAACTCCAATGATGCTTTAGAAAGTGAAATTGGACATTCTTCATCTTACTCAAATGATAGTGGTGCTGAAGAGGTTTTGACAAATCACTTTTGCTCTAATCAAAAGTATCACAATCCTCTTTTTTTAGATTTCTTTAAACATGTTAGAAAGTATAAGATTCTGAAATATGGAAAGGTGCCACACCCCATTAACATTACTAGTTTAACCTTCCATGGAAGGGAGGAACAGCCTAGGAAGTGCCTTGAATCCTCCCTTCCAAACGGCCATTGCAAATGGTCACTGCTCACCCTCACCTCATGGTAAAATAAACATACTTCTAACAAAAAACCTTCCTGCTCCTCACTCATGATGTACACAAACAAGTCTAGGATTCACATAGTGCAGAAGCCAAAGCAAAGCTGGAAGACTGGACCACCGTGCACTCTGCCTACACCCTTCCTTGTCCTGCCCTGCTCCTTATGGCCGGGCAGGTGCACTGGGGAGAGAGTACATGTACCTCTTTATTGTGGAGACACACATGCCTGCAGCCTGTACCCTTGGTATCTTCCCAAGAGCAACAGCTGAAGGAGAGGTAGAGCTGAAATGCTGCTGGAGTGGGGGGCCCTGGCTCTAGCAACCCATCCCTCCTCCAGTCCTTTCCTTCCTTCAAACAGCTATAGAAGTCAAATGAAAGACAGGCCAAGCCTGATGTGGAAATGCCAACATGTGTGATGAATTCCACGGAAACTTCTTTCCCTCTTCCCACATTTCCCTCCTATTCCACAGAAGAAGGAATTTTCACCAAGAATATATTCTTAGAAATACTGTAAAGGAGACACATGCCTGTTCTCCCAGTACTTGGAAGGGCGAGACAGGAGGATCACAGGTTTGAGGACAGCCTCAGCAATGTCCTGTTAACCTAGTGAGACCCTGTTTCAAAACAAAAAATAAAAAGAGATGGGGTATAGCTCACAGGTAGATGTTCCTGGGTTCAATCCCCAGTACCCCTCCCCTCCACACGCACTACTGTAAAGGAAACGTTCACCCTTCTCTATCCTTTCTTACTTGCACTTAAGAGATTAATTGGTTGGTTAACTGGCTTCAAGCAAGGAGACTGGATCCTGCTGCCATTTTGAATACCTAAAAGCAAATGAGGGTCTAGACTTTTAGGAATTCTGCATACCTGTGTTCAGTGATGGTCAATATCCTCTGTGATTCCACTCCCTGTGAGAAAGCAAACCAAGCACTCCAGTGGCCAGTGGAGATAAGAATCCAGGGCTGAGGGTAGAGAGACCAGGAGAAGAGTCAGGGTGGAGTAATTCTTGATCATGTGGCTTGAACATTGCTTGTAACAGATTAGCTTCAGCTCATTGAAGAAAACCCAAATAACATTGGCTGAAGAAGATACAGGTTTACTTTCCTTCCTCTTAAATAAGTTAGAAGATAGATAAGACAGGACTGATAATGTGCTCCACAATCACCAAGGACAGGATCTTTCTGTTTCCACTCTACTTTCTGGGCCTGTAGCTTCTGTTTTTCAAGGTCACCTCAAGGTTTCAAGATAGACACTGTAGCTGTAGACATGGCATCCATGTTCCAGGCAGTAGGAAAAAAGAAGGGACCAGAGCAAGGGCATCCCTCCCAGCTGACAGTTCCCCTGGAAACCCCACCCAACAACTTCTGTTGGCATCTCATTGGCCATCTCTTGCTGCCAGGGAGGTCGGAATGTGTAAGTTATTATCTGGACACCGTGCTGGCCTAAATGAAATCATATGAGGTCAAAGGGTATTAATAAGGAAGAAGTGTACAGTGACTAGTTAGTCTCAGGGAAGAATCAGATGAACTACATCTGTTCCTATAGGAAGAAGAGAGAAGATGGAAGGAGAAGGTGTCCATCAACAGATGAGTGGATTACAAAACTATGAGATATACAAACAATGGAATTATACTCAGACATAAAGAAGAAAATAATATTCCATTTGCAGGAAAATGGATGGAACTAGAGAATATCATGCTAAGTGAGATCAGCCAGTCACAAAAAAAATAAATAAATAAAAGGTCATATGTTTTCCCTCATATGTGGAAGCTAGGGAGAAATTGGGATACAAAAGGGTCTCCAGACAAAGAGGAGCAACCCCAGTGGAGTGATGGAGGGGTTCTAGAAGAGGGAGGCAGGTGGGGGGAAGGGAGATTTGATGAAGGAAACACTTCAATTGACATGATATACATATACAAAGTTATCAATGCCAATCTCAATACTGGGAACATACCAGGAAGGGAGCAAGCTGGGCGGGACTGGGGGTGGGGGTTGGGGGAGCTCAGCAAGTGCCTTGTGCATGTATTTCTCTATCACTCTGAACTTCATGATGATGCACCAATACAAATATTGGTGCATTCATTACAATGCACTAATAAAAATAAATAAATAAATAAATAAATAAATAAAAAGACTCGTTCCACCATGGATCCAGGAGAGTGAAAAAACTGACAAAAATGTCTTCTCCATGATCTACAGGAAAGCAGAAAATGAGGAAGTTCTCACCTTGACCTAAGTAAAATAGGAACATCTTTTCATTACACATACACACACACACACACACACACACACACACACACATTCCCACTTTACCTGGACTAATGCAAAGGAAGGTACAAGGCTGGGGATGAAAATGCTTCCCTCTACAGCAGTATCTTTTAATCAAATATTGTTGTGTAAATGTGTGTTTGTGTCTGTGTATGCACACATGTGTGTGCAACTATGTGAGATGGAGTGGTGGTCCTATTTTATTCAGAGAAAGTCCTCAACATTCTACTTAGTTTTACCTGTATAAATACAGCTTAACCCTACCGAGGACTCATTATAGAAATTAATAACCCAAGTTAAGACACAGTTTGTTCCTATGCAAGGACATTCCTGAAGAACAGATGGAGGTCAGCATTTCCTCAGGGTCCTATCACTAAGTTAATGGTCAGAATGAGCACTGTAGAGTGAATGGCCCATGACAGGACGAGGCATTCCTATGGAGGCACAGCTTTGGGGAACAATGGAATGAAGACAGACCAGACAGGACAGGCCGCCCGGCACGCTGCCCAGAAAAATTCCCACCACCTCTGCCAGTTCCTGAACTGCCCGCATAGGGGATTTCTGCTGTTACACAATAAGCTGGGTTATCTTGCCTGCATGGCATGTTGAGAGAAGGCTGTTTAGGGGCCAGATAAATCAGCTTCTCTGGCTGCTGAAAGAGCAGCTTTCTTAAATATCGAGTTAAGAAAACTAATATTAAAAGTTGGCCAGTTGGTTATTGTTTTCGGAAAAATGATGCATCACATTATAAACAAAGAATAATAAAATTTCTGGGGTGGGGGAAATATGGTAGAGAAATTTCCATGACGTCCTTTGGAGAAGGTAAGGGTGTCCCAGAGTTGAGGGAAGATTGTTTTGTCACGCTATTAATATAGATGCACTAAGGTGTCATTACTGGAAGTGAGATCTACACACACCCATACACATACACACTCATATGTGTGCAAAATCTGACCCATTTTAAAATTTTAAAATGGGCAAATGGAAGGGCAAAATTATAAATTCTCAGTGGTTGATGTTTATTATTGTAAGTGACACAAACACTTGAATCTACGTAACAATGATTTCATTTGAAGAACACTCAGTTGATAGATTTTAAAGTTGTATTTATGACTCCCATTGGTTTTCAAGGGCTGTTAACCTTGATGTTTTTATCAAGTCAGCTTTTGAACGTGGGGTTCTCATTATTGGAGGCATAAAAGAGAAAGTCCTGCTTTCATATACAACAGGGTTCTCAGAGAGTACAATTGCTAATATAAATTTTTTAAAAATCTACAGTGCCATCCATCTCTGATAACAAATATTATATGCAAATCCATTTGCAAAATGATACCTTGAGCTGCTCAGCAAAAGGAAGAAGAAACTTGCCCACCTTGTGCCAGTCAGTAACAACCAGAGAGGCCGGTTAATGGGGTTTCCATTGCCCCTATAGCTAAGGGCAAGTAAGATGTTCCAAGTCATTAGTTTCTGGGATCATCTCAGGAGTCCACTGGCCTGACCCATCCCAGGCCCTGGACTTTTCTAGAAATCAGCAAGAAATGGTGCTCTCAAGAGCTCCTGGGATTGTACTCAGGCCTACATAAACTAGTCCAAGTATAGGGTCAAGCGTATCACAAGTTTTTGTCTCTGCATTTGGCTAAGTCCCAACTGCTCATTTGTAAAAGGAGAGATTTGTGCAAATGCTATCCAATGCGTTATTTCAGCAAACTGATCACTTGTAAGAGCTGCCGCACCTGTAAAATGCATGCTCAAGGGAACTCAGTAACACCAGTGGAGAGGTGTGGTGAGTGCTAGGGTTTACATTTGTCTGCAACTGATTTAGAATCGTCCACATTTGCTTTCTGATACCGGGATGCCAGGGAGAGGCCTGACAGCTGGATGAAGGTGAATGAGAGTCAGTAGCAGAGATCAGCTCTGTCCTTCGTCCCTGCCAACTCAGTTGTCAGCAGCCAGTTCAGAGCACATCAGTGAGAAAATCACCACGTCTTTTATTTTTAATTGGGATGACTTAGTTACCTTCCTGGGAACGTGTTTTAAAAATTGATCTCTCTGGGATTGAGATAAGCTGGCTGTACTCAAATGGGCAAGGAGCAGGGGCCAGCAAGTTCATTACTGGTTTCACCTCTTATTAAATGTGTGACCCAGACTGAGTTTCTTACCCTCTCTAAACCTTAAGTTTTCCCATCTCTAGAACAGCGGTCTTGCTAGTATTGCAGTTTATATAAAAAAAAATCTATATGCAGCCCTAAAACAGAGAATAGTTTCTAATAAATGTTACATTTCCTTATCACTTCTAAGGAGAAATAGCTGTTACTAGAGTAGAAGATACTGTTAGTAATTATAGCATCCCGTACAAGGCCAAGTTTTACCTCTGACTTACTGAATTATTCATGTAATTGTTCTTAAGCCAGAATCACACGGAAGCCTTGTTTAAAGCACATTGCCTCCTTGTCCCAGGAAATTTGAATCTGATAAGTTTGGTGAAGAATCTGTATTTGAACAATCTACTGATGATTTTGAATCTTTGAAACCCACTAGGTTAGGGGCATGAGAAAATAGTCATTTGACTTACTCCAATAACTTTATCATTTAGATTAAAAGATACATCTGAGCCAGACTTGGTGACACACACCTGTAATCCCAGTACTTGGGAGGCTGTGACAGGAGGATCACAGGTTCCAGGCCAGCGTTAGCAATTTAGTGAGACCCTGTTTCAAAATAAAAAGGACTGGGGGTATAGCTTGGAGGTAGAAAGCCCCTGGATTCAATCCCTAGTACCAAAAAAGAGAGAGGCATCTGAATAGTTAACAAAAATGTTTAAAAAAAAACTTAGCTTTTAACCTCTATGTAGACATGGTCTGAATCCCTTAGTGCTTCCATTTAGCTAAGACATAAAGTGAAACTGTAAAGCTTTGTGACTTTGCAGATTTAAAATTCTAAAGCCAGGCGTGGTGGCGCACACTTGTAATCCCAGTACTTGGGAGGCAGAGACTGGAGGATCCGGGTTCGCGGCCAGCCTCAGTTACTTAGTGAGGCCCTCTGCAACTTCGTGAGACCCGGTTTCAAAATAAAGTATAAAAATAGGGCCGGGGGTGTAGCGCGGAGGTAGAACGCCCCTGGGTTCAATCCCTGGTACCGCAAAAATAAATAAATAAATAAATAAATAAGTAAATAAATAAATAAAATTCTAGTTAAAATGTCATGACTCTCTGTGAAACCTGTCTGACAATCATCCTCCCTGTGGGAGTCATCAAGTCTTCTCTGGTACCCAGATCTTGGCAAATTGTACTTAGCTTCACTGCATATGTGGCCCCACCAATTGTGAGTCTCTGGAGGGGCAGACCCTGCCTTGTGCATATCTCCGCCCTCCTGCAACATAGAAGCAGTTGCCAGTGAGGATCACTTAAATGCGTGCTGGTTTCACTATGTTGAAAGTTTCTCAAAGTAACTTATCCTAGAAAATTGAGAACAGAGAGAAAATTGAAATGTAACTACCGGTAACATTTTGAAAATTTGTCTGAATTTGAAGTATGTCATACTCTGTAAGAAAAGATGTTTTCTAATCTCAAGTTATTTCTCCCAGGCAGGAAAAGTGCAGTAATTTGCTTAGATATTTACTGTTCAGTGTTGAGTTAGCATCTTTTATAAGCGCAATCCCCTCTCCTTTGCTGTGTAACTGTTTTTAAATGGCTTGACAATGGATAAATAATAAGCAACTCCTTTTGCACACATTTGAAGATGCCAAACATACGCACACACAAGCATAAATAAAACAAAACAAAACTCTTCCCAAATCAATTCAGTGAGTACTTAATTACTCTTTCTAAGCATGCGATATTATACAACACAGAACACAGTACCAGTTTAGCACCTGCTGGAATGACAGGAGGGAAGAGCTCGTGAAGTGTCCGTGGAGCTGGTGATTGTGCTTTGACCTGCCAAAGCTACAAGAGCAGCGAGCGACGTGCCAACCACAGCAAAAGCTGAGCAAGATCTTCTAAACCGTCCCTGTCCTTTAGGAGCTCACAGTCTGTGGATAAGACAGATACAGGATCAATTAATTACCATGCTAGAGGGAAAACGTCTCATGGAACAATGTACAGCTGTGTTATGGGAATGAAGGGAGAGCTGTCTGGGGTCAGGTGTGACAGACTAGAAAACATTTGATCCGAGCCTCGAAGGATGAATAGGAATTCACCCAAAGATATTCCTCTGGACAGGTGATAGGTTTATCAAGTGTGTTTTTAAAAATAGGCTCTGAAAAAGTTCAACAATAAGATATGAACCGATGGAGAATTGGGGAATGGAGTAGGCCTCAGCAGATGCTAACCGCCCAGTCAGTACATTTAGACCACATCAAACCCAGTTATGCTCATGAAAATGCAGGCAGCAGGATGTCCAATTTAATAGGGGAGAAAAAAGGAAGGCCCCATAAAATAGGATTTATTCATTTCCCCCAATAAAGACTAAGTCCCTTCATGTGCTCCTGTTAATTCATGAACTTTCCAATTCATATTCCAAGGACTCATCCTGCTGTTTTGAAAGAGCTGTTACAGATAATCTGCAGGATTTTATTTAGGCCGCATGACCTTAATTTTTATTTCTGCTGCACTCAGCTCAATGTCTCCTCATTTGTTGGAGTCATAAATGGGATATTTAATTAGATTCCTTACTGACACCTAGTGGCAAAGATTGGAACCAAGGGCTATTTCAACAGGGGCATTTGTTTGTGCCTCTGTATTCTCGCGTTGGTCCAAGCCGGCTCTCGAACTTCGATCTGTCTTTCCAACCCATCCCATCCTAATGATACTAAAACAGAGCCACACAAGCTGTTTGGCCTGGAAGCTGATTAGAGAGAGGAAAGGCGAAAGAGAAGCACAAAGGAGGACGAGTGAGAAGGGGACTATTGACTGAGGGATGGGATGGAATTACAGAGGAGATGAGATTGGCAATAGGGCTTTTCTTTTTATTTACTTATTGACTATGTTCATATCAAGAAATACAAGGAAAGGTAAATGGCTCAGTTATAATTTTGTTTCTGTCTTTTACACTTAGTTTTTGTTTGTTTGTTTGCTTTTGTTTTGTTTTGTTTGTGGTACTAGAGATTGAAACCAGAGGCATCCTACCTCTGAGCTATATCTCAAGCCCTATTTTACTTTATTTTCATTTTAAAACAGAGTCTCATTAAGTTGCTGAGGGCCTTGCTGAATTGCTGAGACTGGCCTTGAACTCACGTTTCTCCTGTCTCAGCCTCCCACGTACTGGGATTACAGACATGTGTCACCATACTGGGCTTCCATTAAGATTTGAAAGGTTAAAATAAACACATTTAAAATGATTTTGACATCCAGAACACATCCAAATTTAGATTTTTTGACAAAAAGTTTTTGTTATCATGAATTATAAAATGTCTTTCCCATTTCTCAGTTTTTATCCTTGCCCTATCTACCTTATAATGTCACCTTGCTTTTCTCATTAAATGAATCTGTTGAGATGGAAACATTATTCTATGAGTTAGTTTTGCTCAAAAACAAGGTGATGACTCTGCCCCAGCATGTACTGTCAGAAAACCAATCAATCAAAGTAACAAAAAAATCAAAAGAAGTATAGAAATTAATACATTAAACTTTAAAATATTTCAAGCATACTACAGGACAATGTGGGAGCTTGTGACAGCTTTAAACAAGTCGAAGAGGCCAATACTAAACAAATTTCATCCTCAGGTTCTGAGGGAAATCACAGGAGAAATGATTTCCAAAAAAGAATAAATGACTGAGAAAACACAGAGAACAAGAACAATGCTAAAGGCCTGTACTCAATAAATTAAAACTGACGTTTTAAAATTTGGTAATGGGTATTGAACCGAGGGACATTCTACTTCTGATCTACACCCCCAGCCCTATTTTATTTTTTTATTTTGAAACAGGGTTTCACCAAGTTACAGAGGGTCTCACTAAGTTGCTGAGGCTGGCTGCAAACGAACCCTTGATCCTCATGTTTCAGCTTCCCAAGTGCTGGGATTACAGGCGTGCACCACTCCACTTGGCTTAAAAATGATTTTTTAAAATGCAGACAAGTGAGCCCTCAATTCTCAACGTGCTTCCGGAGCAGCTAATTGAGCAGCGCTCTTTGCCTGCATCCTATGGTCTGTCACTTTTGCCAACAAATAGGGTTCACCACCTACAAGCTGAGCCCTTTTAAGGTTCCAGGCCCACTAGAACGTAACCTGAAACAAAAGGACCTACTTGCTCCTTGGAGGTGAGATCCAGAGATGGTGGTGTATAGAGAGGGCCTGATTTTTAGGCCCAAACCCCTATCAGACTCCCTCGCTCCCAGGTTCCAGACATGGCACTGGCCTATCTACCTTCATTCACCTGCTCCTTTGAATGTGCTCTGCCCACTGTCTCAACTGTCCAATTAATACACTTCTATTCACTTTGAAGTCCAAAGAAACAATCACTTTTTGGGGAGACTCTTTTCCTAACTTTTCCCCCACCTATTTATTCATTCTGTTTATTCTATTTTCACAGAAATTTATACCGATTTCCATCATCCCATTGCATCGTAATAATTTATTGACATCTGTTTTTCCTATTAAACCATGACTTTTGTGAATGGAGTTATGCTATGTAGCCTTAGACTAACAATCTAGCTTATTTAACTATTGATTAAGTATTCATTGAGCATCTAGTGTGCGCTGTGCACTGAGATGGGCTTCGAGGATACAACAACGAATGAGATACAGGTCCTGCCCTCAAAGTGCTCATAACCTGGTGGGAAAGACAAGCAAGAAATGACATCATTTTGGTCATTTCTAGTGAATGCTAAGGTTGGGGTAAGCAGAGTTCTGGGGAGCGCAGACTAGGTCTATTTGGCTGATAAAAGAATATAAGGAGCCTTGTTGGAGGACGAGGCTGGAGAAGGAGCATGGATTGGAATTCCAGGCAGCATGAAAGCACAGAGCTGTGATCCTGCGTGGTGTGTACTATCATACGTGAGGTCTGGTGGTCTCTGTCTCGCTGGTCCCACCAGACAAATCCACCCTCCACATTGTCACCAGAGTGGTCTTCTTGACATGCAAATATGAGGGTGTCCCCACCACCAAGCTTCTTTAATGGCTCTCCATCACCCACAGAGAAAACCCAGCTCCTTAACATAACCCGTGAATCCCCTCTTACGTCTCTCATCCTATAAAACCACCCAGGAGCAGGGCTTGCTACATAATTTTGGATGAAAAAGTAAATGAATAAAAGGTTGAGTAAGTGGTTATTGAATTGTAGGTAGCAGAGAATAAAAAAGGAATAAAAAAAGTTTGTTTCATTTTTATAGTCCACAATCCTCCCATATACCATCCTCACAGGGCTTTGTTAGGTAGCTGACATTAGGGTAGCCAAGGGTCAAAAGAGTATTCATGAATCGAAATGCATTTTAAGTAATTTATTTGGAACTCACTTTATTTTAGAAATGGCTTTAAGTATGAGAATAATATTAACACTTACAACTTTTGTTTTACTCTTCCATTTTTAACATTTACTGTATATCCTAATATACTAAGCGTTTTTCAATGCATTTATTTTAGTAAAAAATCATAAACATGCAAGGAGGAAGGTGCTATGGTAACTTCATTTTCCAGTTGAAGAAACTGAATTTATTTATTCACTTATTTACTTATTTATTTTGATACTAGGGATTGAACCCAGAGGCATTCTACCTCTGAGTTACACCCTCAGCACTATTTTTTTTTTTTTTATCCATTTTGAAACAGGGTGTCACTAAGTTGCGGAAGGCCTCACGAGGTTGCTGAGGCTGGTCGCTAACCTGTAATCCTCCTGTCTCAGCCTCCCAAGTACTGGGATTACAGGCATGCACCACTGCGCCTGGCCAAGAAACTGAAATTTAAGAAGGTTAAAGGGTAGCAAAATGTCACAGCTGATAAGTGGCAGGGCTGAAATTTGAATGTATTAGACTCGGTGGCATGAATTTTGAATGTTAGGTATGTATATTGCAATGAATTTTATTCATATTATTATTATCTATAAAATATAAGCAGACTACAACGTAGTCCTTTAATTAAATAAAGTTCTTTTATTAACTAAAAATAATTAGGTAGTCTGATGCAAAATAAATACAATTTTAGCTCAAAGTCAACTTCTGCCCTTCACTTTTCTGAATAGTCTAGAATGGAGACACCATCTATTTTCTTTTCTTCCAGATATGCATATTATCTGTGCCTATGACCTATGACATATTTCAAAAACATAAGCAAGAATGATGAGTAGATGCATACTAATATTATTAGTACTGTTTTCAACTGGTGCCTGTTCCCAGTGATAATGGGCAAATGATCATCATTTATTAAATTTTTTATCAAAAGGTTAATATTTTCAAGTTGTATTCTGAGTGATTAAATGTTAAAACAAAAACATATAACATTATATAGATATTTAATACCAACCCTTAAATCTCCTAGCAGCAAGAGATAATACTGTTTTGTTTCCTCAAAATGGAGTTTGACCTCTTTTACTATGGAGTTATTTTGAATAAAAACGTACGTGGTGCAACGACAATATGTCATTGAAGAATATTTTCATTAATAGTAGCTACTATTAATAGTAGCAATAAAATGTATTACAATCAATATGTAAATATGTTATGAAATGCATCAAAATAAAATGGATTGTACAGTAAGAGGGGAATGATGGCTGGATGTATAATAGTGCAAGTGAAGTAAAATGTTCATGGTGGAATCAAAGTGGTGAATACCTCAATGTTTACTCTAAAATTTTTCCAACTGTGTGGTATGTTTTAAAATTTTCACAACATGTTGCAAAAAAGAATCAATGGGAAGTGAAATACAATAGCTTTATATTTTAATGCATGGGATTTCTTCAAAATTATTTACCATATGTTTATTATCAACAATGTAAGAAAAAATAAAAAATGGTTTCAAGAGATATTTCATAATTCTGAAAATAAATCAACATAAATTTTCTTTCTTATGAAAAGAATCTATATATAAAATCTTAAAAAATGTTCAGAATATATATATACACACATATATATACACATATATATCCTGAATTATATATATATGTGTGTGTGTGTGTGTGTGTGTGTGTATCCTGACATTTTTTTGAGGTTTTATATATAGTCCCTAAATTATCTTGAACATCTTATACATACATATATATGTATGTTCATATGTATATGCATATGTATTAGGAGATGTAGAGAATGAAGAGAAGTTGGAAAATAAGAGAAAGGAGCCATGAAAGAGATTGAAAATATTCAAGCAGATCTGAGATGAGATTTGCCATTTTAAGTTAAAAAATAGTAAAGAAAAAAAATGTTCTGTCTGAAACATGTTGGAAAAAAACCCTGGAAGGATTGTTTTGTACCAATAACACGGGCAGGATGAACGTTAGTAAGCATGACCACTGTGGTCAGGGGGATTTCACATTGATTCATTCTCCCTGGCTATGAATCAGCACTACTGCTAAGGTTCTTTGAAAAGGCAGACCCTGAAGTGTCCACCCTCCAAGAGGTCAGGGATAAGTTGGGCATCTGTATTGTATTTAATGCCAGAGGAGATCCCCATGCACAGCTGGCTCTGAGTACTATTTCCTTGCCCCTTAAGATGCAGACAGTAAATTATTTCTTAGTCATGAGATCAGTAGACCTATAAATTTCTCTTTAAATTATTAGTCCTTGCTGTGGACTCCTCCCATGTTGTTCAGCTCTGTTCTGTTAGGTGAAAGGATGTTATTTTCTCTAAGGTTCAAATAAACCATCATTTCACACTTGAAGAAAATGCATTTACAAGACCTAATTGTGGTCTTTTTCTTTATTCTTGAAAGGCTTGATGTAGAAAAGAGGAAATCAGCTAATAGAGTTTGCAAAGGGGACTGGCAGAGGATGTAAGCAGGTAGGGAGAAGGGAAGAGAAGGATGATATCAACTCACAAAACCCTGGTAAAATATTCATATCTTTTAACCTTTTGAGGAACTTTTAAAAGGACTGAAAGAGAAATCATCAGCTAGCTGGGTGCAGTGGCACATGCCTACAATCCCAGCACTTGGGAGGCTGAGACAGAATTGCAGGTCGAGGCCAGCCTCAGCAACTTAGCAAGACTCTGCTTCAAAATAAAAAAAATAAAAAGAACTAGGGGTGTAGCTTGGAGGTAGAACAGCCCTGGGTTCAATCATCCCCAGTACAAGGAAGGAAGGAAGGAAGGAAGGAAGGAAGGAAGGAAGGAAGGAAGGAAAGGAAAGGAAAGGAAGGACATCAGCTAATCAGGCCTAGTAGGGTGGAGGGTGGTCATGAATTCCAGTGATGTGAGATCACTTTCCCACCATAATTATTAGTAATGTCTCCTTTCACTCTTAAAAGTACCCTGGACTTTAGATAAATTACATGATCACTCTAAGGTTAAGGGAGAGTGTTTTGGGGTTCATATTATAAATATAGACTTGACAAGTTTCTTACTTCACTGAGCCTTTGTACCTCCGTTTGATTGAGAACAGTCTTGAGAGTCATTGTGAAGGTTAGGTGATCCAGGTGACGTGTCTGGTCTAGCAGTGTGGGGGCTTGGGAGGCAGAAGTGGTGCTATGGTCTGGACCTGAAATGTCCCCCAAAAGCTCATGTGTTAAAAGCATACCCCCTAATGCAGCAAGGTTCAGAGGTGGATCAAGAGAGCCCTGATCTCATCAGTGGGTTAATCTACTGATACCTGGACGGACTACTGGGAGGTGGGACATTGTGTTGGAAGAAGTAGGTCAATGCAGGCATGCCCTGGTAGGGTTTATCTTCTGCCTGACCCATTCCTCTCTCTGCTTTCCCAGCTGCTGTGAGCGGAGCAGGCTTTTGCCACCACACCCTTCTGTGGTGAAGTTCTGCCTCACCTCAGGCCCAGAGCAATGGAGCTGGCTGATCATGGACTGAGAGCTCTGAGACTGTGAGCTAAAACAAACATTTCCTCCTCTAAGTTGTTCTTGTCAGGTATTTTGGTCACAGTGATGCAACATTGACTAACACACCTGGTTAATAATGCAGGCTTAAAAAACAGCCTGCATTGTTTTAAATCAAAACACCACCACTTCTTAGCAGGGTGACCTGGAGCAATTTTCTTATCTTCTCTATTCCTCAGTTTCTTCTCTATACCATGTACAACACCTCTGTATCTCTGTACAATACCTAGCATATAGTAAATGACCAGTAAATTCAATATGTTTTTATTAATCCCAGAAAATTATATTTTCATCTCACTTTGTAGATACAGTGACATCTCAATGCAAAGGTGTCTCTTTGTGGCATAAAAATATTCAGGGTAATCTTAAAACTTATATAATATCAGCTTTCATTTTGACCTTTATAATTTTTGCCCTTCTATTATCCTACATTTACAAATTGTAGCTATTTTTGCAACATCTTTTTACAAGACCTCTCAGAACCTTTTCTGGTTTATTATCTAGCTGTCATTACTGTCTTAATTTCCATGTTAGGTGTTCTATGGACCCCAGGATTATATGGAGGCATGACCTTGGGGTTGCCTTCTTGATCAGATGAATGTTGGTGAAGGAATCAAAGAGCATGGGCCATGTCTTAAACAAGCGTCTGTGCCCAGAAGCTAAAGGAAAGTTCACAGCAAAACACTTATTTCCACCAAAGCTTTCAGCCCAAAGGAAAGCTGCACAGTATCTAGGAACCAGGCTTGGGGTGGCTGAGAGGAGAAAGTAGAAGGCTTAGATCTTTTTATGAAAACTTTCAAACTAGAGGTTCATAGCTAATATTTCTTCTCTTTAATACAAGTAAAATAATACGATAGGTTAGTATCACAAAATGGAGTAATGTTGATTTATTCACATGGGTGTATTTTTTGATGCAGGGAAGTGAAAAGCTAATAAAATTAAACATGATGCGATAGTCTGACTGTTTGCATCCCGTCTGATTCCTATGTTACAACCTGATCTCCAGTGCGGTGGTGTCTAGAGATGGGGCCACTGGGCGGTGACTAGATCATGAGGGTGGAGTCCCTGTAAAGGTTGATGGCCTCAGGAAAGAGGCCCCAGAGAGCTGGCTGTCCCCTTCCATCATGTGAGGACACTGAATCTATTGGTGTTTTGTCCTTGTCTTCTCCTTCTCCAAAAATGTGAGAAATAAATCTTTGTTATTTAAAGCCACCCAGTCTATGGTATTTTGTCACAGCAGGCCAAACAGACTATGACACATGACACTGTTTAATTCATCTAGCAAAACAATTTTTAAATTGTCTTGCTAGCTCACCCCAGAGTATTAATGCAGCTACTTCTACTGAAGTACTTCTACTGAAACATAACAGTAAGTTATAACCAGTTTATTGAAAGAGCTGAACTTGGTAGGATGCAAGTAGAAATCAAATTCATTTTTTAAACTATTTTTCTTGCTTGTTCTTTCCCAACTGTTGATGAAATGTTGGTTGTTCTCATATAATGAAATCTTAACTTTCTTTTTCAACAGAGAGAGAGGAAAATTTTAAACTCTTATTCAATTTAAAACTTTCCCTTTGCCTCACCTGGATCCGTGTCATGCTTGGCTGCTGAAGGAGAAGAAATGGGGCATGTATAGCATCCTAGTTGAGGTTCTATAGCAGATTACTCCTGAAATGTGGCTTAACACAATGGAGATTTAGTTTTTCACATTAAAAAGAATGGAATCAGCTGTAGTGAGGTAGGGGCAATGTGATGTCGGAGGGGGGTGGGAAGGAGTAGGGTGATCTGCTCCACCCAGTCATTCAAGGATCCAAGCCCTCAGAGGTTCTGTCTTTAATGATGTGTGTGGTCCTTGGTTGGCCACATCCAAAGGCACTAATGACATATTTCATTTCAACCAATCAAGTAAGATTTTTTTTGCCCCATAACCTCTCCTCCCTCCCCACCCACCCCCATTCCAAATCTGAAGCAATTAAGTAGAGATGAGTGAGTGGGGAATTAAAATTTAAAGAGTAAAATAAATAAATGGAAGAGCAGCAGCCAGGTGAGGCAGAGACATGGCTAGCCGGCCACCATGGATTGTGGTGTCAATTTTATGGTCTTAGTTTGGGCTTCCCCCAGAAGCAGATTCTAAAAGAAGGATTTGAATAAAAATGGTTTTGATTTGGAAAACAGTATCAGACAACTACTGGGGAGTAGGTAATGAGATCGGGGATGGTAAACAAGACAATAAGGTTTACACAAGTTATTACAAGGGCAACTGGAGTTTAGTCCTGCTGGGAAACAGTGTAAAATATGTGCTTCGATCTTATCTCACCCAGGGTAAAGGAAGCTGGGGTATGTGTCACAAATTCCAAATAGTCATGGGTTTAGTGTTGTTTTCAAATTTCTAGAAGGGCTAATTTCCTGGTGTTTCTACCCTGCCATATATACGGGCCAAGAAAATTCCAATGACCAGAGAAAGCCCTGAGACAAAGAGCTTCGGGTGCTGGTGGTTAGAATATGGATTAGCGTACACTTAAACAGTGAGAGCTGAGGGCATGGGGGTAGGGCATTTCTAGTGTCTGCACTGCCTTGGATATCAGCGTCCAACTTACAGAAGTGGAGGGGAGAGAATAAGGAAGATTTTTATGGAGGTTAGTGTGGGGCAGGATCGCAAGTACCAGACATCACTGTTGTACCCACTCCACTTGGCCTAACAGTCATATGCCCCATCTTCATGCAAGGCCATTGTCAGGTATCTTGTGCCAGGAGCAAAAGGCACAAGAATGAGAGCTAAAGATGACAAAACAGAAAGAACAGACCTGGTTCCTTGGTGGGATCGTTGATCAATGTACTCTAGGAACTGTTGGCCCCTGGCGTTCTTGTACTAGAAGAAAAGTAACCCCTATTGTTTTAAGTTACTGAAATAAAAGACATGAAAGGAAGAAGTCCACTGCTTAGAAGATAGATCACCCTGTCAACAAATAGCAGAGCAGAGACAAAAAGACTGGACTATGCTTTTATTTTGATTTATTTGTCCAGAAGGATAATTTTTCAACTGAAAAATTATGGTAAAAGCATTTTTTGGAGCAAATGGAAGGCCAAAATTACTGGCAAGATCATAAAGGAACACAGGGAACATTCAGTTGCCTTAGATAAGATAAAGTATCCACGTCTGGGGGAATTATATGACGGAATACACAAGAACAGACAGATACGACCGTAGAACCACTCTGCACTGAGAACTCACCAGGAAGCTGACCCATTCTAGAACCTTTGCATCTGGTTTGTGCTGTGTGCTTAGTTCACTATGTCTTCACTCATCTGATTCATCTGGATAATTAGTACTTATACCTGGTGGCTCAGCTGAGGGAGTATCTTCTCCAAAAAGCCTGTCCTGGCCCCCAGCCTTCTACAGAGGGTACTGCCATAGGTGCCCTGAGCACTGTGACCACGCTGCCTTCCAAAGACAAACCCCCACCTGTAAACCAGCTGCAAGAGGACTTCATCTTCTTCCCTGTTGTGTCTCCTAGCTCCACAGAGTATTATATGGAGGGACTATACTAAGTGTTCAATAAATATTTCTCAGATTAGGCAGTCAACTATATCATTGTATCCTTCTTGATCCTTTCTTATACAGGAGTTTTCCTGCTCTTTGTCCAAAGTGAAATAGACCATTTGTCTGAGCAGGGAGTCATTGTTGTCTGAGTTGGTAGAATACTGATATCCCTGGGGGAGGAAGCATCAAAATATACTGTGTTAAAAATGCTTTGGGGAGCCAAAGCTGCAGCAGTGATATCTAGAAGAATATTCTTATGCCACTCAATACTCCAACAAACAATATGCCATGGTGATCTCCCCTTAACCCAGCATTTCCAGCATGTTGGGATTTGTGCAAAAGATTTTTAAATCTTTTTAATTCTCCTAGCAGTCCTGAAATGTAGCAATTATTCTCTCCCATTTATCGCCAAGAAAACAGGCTCTGAGAGCTAGATCATCTTGCCCAAGGCCACAAAGATGGCAGGTGCGAGAGGTGGTACTGAACTTAGACCAGCTTCATCTCCAACCCTTGCACCTTGTGTTGGTTTCCTAGGGCTGCAGTAGTAACCAAGTACCACAACTGGGAGGCTAATGAAAACAGAATTTTTTTTTCTCCCACAGTTCTGGAAGTTACAAGTCCAATATCAAGTTGTCAGCAGCACCATGTTTCCTTTGAGACAATGGGTAGAACCCTTCCTTGCCTCTTCCTAGTTGTTGTTGGTGGCCATCCATGTTCGCATTCCTTGGCTTACAGCTGCATCCTGCCTCTGCCTCTGTCATCCCTTGGCCTTCCTCCTGTGTGTCGGTCTTCACTTATCTTCCCCATAAGGACACCAGTCATATTGGATTAAGGCCTACCCCAATGGCCTTGTTTTAACTAATTACATTTAAAATCATCCTATTTCCAAATAAGGCCATGGTCAGAAGTGTGAGGGGGTAGGACTTCAACACATCATTCTGGTGGATACAGTTCAACCCAATACTTACCTACCCACTCCCATGCTGTTCTCTGAGAAATGCGAGAGTAGTTTAAGCATGATTTTCTGAACCTTGAGAGCACAGAGAACAAATTATTCTGAAAAGGTACAGCAGAATAACACAACAAAATAGAAAGAATCCTAAAAAGCATACCAATTGCATTATTTCTACTTTCTATCACTATGTTCCAATCAATAAAATATGTTCCCTAAGCTATTACCATGTTTACAGAGATGCTGTTGCCATGGTGAAGTTTAACAGAGAGAAAGCCTTACACTTAAAAATGTTGATTTTTCCATTAGGGATTTGACTTCACTATACAGAAAAATGGGCTACTTTGACCAATGTTAGGAGGAAAAGTAGACAAAGGAGTCTAGTTTTATGCAGCTAAGTTTCACCAAAGAGTAATACAGGGCTGAGTATAAACAGTGGTAGAGGAAGCCATCTGTCTTCCTGCAGTGTGTGCTTCCTCTTCCAGAGCGTGGAGCTGGCCCTGAGCTGGGGAGTATGTGAAGACTTCTCACCAATGGGATGTGACACACAACTGATGTGTGTCACTCTCAGGTTTCATGCTGTCCTTTCCCATCCAATGGTTAGAGGTGAGGACACCAAGGCTCTAGAGGCAGAAGATGGGAGGAGTTTAAAGCCCTGAATTACTGAGTAGAAGAAAACAGCGCCCCCATCAGGACATTTAACAGACCCTGATATTAAGTAGGAGTAAACCACAGGTTAGAGTTCATGCTTTCCAGCAGACAGTACCATCACCATTAACACAGAAAGTTGTGCTTTAACGTAGAGTACTGCTGCTGTTTTAAAAAATTACATTAGTTTAGTGATCAAATGTAGGCAGTGAGGAAATAGATGACACAGTCTGGAAGCAATGGAAATCAGTGTTATATGGAGGCAAAATATTTAGTAAAATTGCTCCCTGTCATAATATGGACACAACACAACTGTTGACTGAGACTGTGATTTTAGGAGAAGTGGTTGGAAAAGGCAGTAACATGTAATGCCCCCTTCCTTCCTTCCTTTCTTCCTTCCTTCCTTCCTTCCTTCCTTCCTTTATTTCCTCCCTTCTATTTTTAGCAAGGTACCCTAAAACAAACAAAAAATGACCTCATGCAAACATTGGCTGATTTGAAATCACACATGGAAATATAGGACTTCACGAGGATGGAAAAGCTCACTCTGCTAGAAGCTAAGTGAAAGACTGAAAATTAATTCTCAGGAAAACTTTATTGGCAGTTGAATAAAGTGATTTCATGCTGTGGCAAAAAAAATCAGCATAAAGCTATTGCAGTCCCACCCGAGCCTGTCCTTTCAGATGCCTCAACGCAGCGGCCAGGAAGTTGAGAGATGGAGACACGGGGAGAGGAAACAGGAGACACATGAACCAGCCTTTAGGAAAGAATTTGGGATGTAATTGCTGGTACATGTGACTGGCTGGAAATAAGTAGATCAGAAGCCTAGTGCATTTCCGAGGGCTCTCTAACTGCCAGAGACACCACTAAAAGAATCCATTGATTATTAAAGTCTTAAAACCCTGGGGACCCCCACAGGCAAACTCTAGGTAGAAAAGCTACAGAGCCCTCAGAGAGCACATTTCCTAATGCCTCCTTCAAATGGACCATGGAAAACACGAGAAAAGGAAGAGCTGCTCAGAGCATGGAGCCAGGCCCACAGAGAACAAAGGAAAGGGGGTGTCTCCCAAAAAGCCAGTTCAGGATCTACCCAGGCAGTGCTCTCCCTTTTAGGCTGGCTACTACATTCTTTGACATGTCTCATTTATTTTTATCATGTTCAGCTTTTTCTGACTCATCTTGTAATTTTCCTGTTCAATATTGAACAGGATATATATATATATATATATATATATATATATATATATAGTGGTACTGGGGATTGAACCCAGGGTACTGGGGATTTTACCTCCGAGCTACACCCCCAGCCCTATTTTTTATTCTTTTTTTTTTTTGCAGTACCGGGGATTGAACCCAGGGGTGTTCTAACTCCACGCTACACCCCGGCCCTATTTTTTATACTTTATTTTGAAACCAGGTCTCACGAAGTTGCGGAGGGCCTCACTAGGTAGACAGAGAGAGAGAGAGAGAGAGAGAGAGAGAGCTGAGGCTGGCCGTGAACCCAGATCCTCCGGTCTCTGCCTCCCAAAGTACTGGGATTACAAGTGTGGGCCACCAGGCCCAGCTTTTATTCTTTATTATGAAACAGGGTCTCACTAAGTTGCGGAGGGCCTCTCTAAGTAGCTGAGGCTGGCCACGAACCCGGATCCTCCAGTCTCAGCCTCCCAAGTACTGGGATTACAAGCATGCACCACCATGCCCAGCTTCCTGTTCAGTATTAAGATAAGCCCTAAAATCAGATATTTCTACAAGAACCCCAACTTCCTTGTAATGGAGAACGGCATTTAATAACCAAGATTTGGTGTGTTCATTGCAATCAGGAGGTCATCACTTCTAGGCTCTTTCTGCAGATGAACCTGGGGTGGTGAGGGGACTGGCGAGACTCACGCCAGTGTCTATTTCTTTATATCTATCCATCTATCCATCATCTGTCCCGGACTGAGGCTTTCTGAGAACTGCACTGCTGTCTGAGACTCTTGCTAGTCAATCCTCCCTCTACCCCCCAACCCTGTGACATGTGGCTGACCTGCCTCCCTGTCTGAAGACTCCCCTCACCCTCCTGCTCACTTCCCCGAAATCTTTCACAGCTATTTCTTCCAATAATCTTTTGTACATCTGATGTCTTTCTGGCATTTGCTTTTCCGGAAATTCTGACAGTAGGAGAACATGCTGTATCCTTGCAAGATAATCCATGTTTTGCTAATTGACACATAGATTTTAACATTGCTTCTGATTTCTTCTCTGATATGCATGCTAGCCAGACATATGTTTGTTTATTTCCAAATACTGGAAATTTTCTTTGGTCACCTTTTTAATATTATTTCTAATTTCACTGAATACGAACAAAAATCATTATACGTATATTTAAACTTTTCATTAGTATTTTCTGTATGGTTAAGTGAATATCCAATTCTTATCAAATTTTCATGAACATAGGAACAAATGTATTGGCACATGCTGAGTTTTTTGGTTTGTCAATACACTCTAATTATTATTTATTTAGGGCTGTTAGAACTCATTCTGCAGGAGACATTGATGTCTGCTGTTATAATTGCATTTTCTCCTGTATTCCTTATAATTACAGTATGTTTTCTGCATATATTTAGCCATTAGATTGTTTGTGCCATATAATTTGATGAATAATGCATCTTTTTCACAACATATCTATAGATATGACAGATATAGATATATTCTTCCTTGAATTATATAAATATGTCCATCCTTACCTCATTTTCATACATATTTGAAAAAATAGCCGGGAATGGTGGCACACACCTGTAATCCCAGTACTTGAGAGGCTGAGACAGGAGGATCACAGGTTTGAAGCCAGCATCCGCAACTTAGTGAGGTCCCCAGCCATTTAGTGAGACCCTGTTTCAAAATAAAAATAAAAAGAAAATATTTCTCCATGCTTCTCCCTCAACATTCTTCTAACACTTTTATTCAGAATGACTTCACTTTTTTCTTGTTCCCTAAGGACTCACTCCTGGGTTAGTTGAAGCTGTTCAATTATTATAGTTCTGGGCTCTTAGTAGAATTTTCCTTGGAATTTCTCCTTAAAATTTAAGAGTTAGTTCTTAACACTAATATTTCAGACCCCCAGGTAGTCGTCTATCATTATTTATTTGGATGTAACTGAATTTCATGGTTCATTACTAGGCCTGTCCTAAACATCTGTGGGACCCCAGGATAAAAGAACAAAATGATGCTCACACTTATGTATAAACATATGAAAGTTATAAATCAAAGTTAGCAGGCTATTCATTTACAATTAGTAAATGTGTTTTCTAATCAAAATTATTTTAAAGGATTAATTTTAACATAATTTTAAATATTTAATAAATATTTTTGTTTGTGTGTTTTGTGGTACTGGGAATTGAACCCAGGGACATTCTACCTCTGAAATACACCCCTAGCCCTTTTGTATTTTTTGTTTTGAAACAGAATTTTGCTAAGTTGCTGAGGGTCTCGCTTAAGTTGCTGAGACTGACCCCGACCCCGAAATTCTCCTGTCTCAGCCTCCCAAGTACTGGGATTACAGGCATGAGCCACCATGCCTGGCTACATTTAATAAATCTTTTATCTTTTTACAAAAATAAAAATATTCTCAATTTTAATATACAGCATCCAACCAGTGTTTATTATTTCAAAATAGATATCATACTTCATCATGCTATGTACAGTCTACAGATGTGCAAATTAAAATTAATTTTGATTGTTAATACTGCAAACTATCCCTCGGCCCCCATGTGCAACCGTTGCAAAGGGCAAGCTGTTTTTTTGAGAACCTCCAGAGCGAGGAAGGAAGAGAAACCAGAGAAAGGCTCTACTACTGGAAAACGATATGTTGATTATGGAAGGGCTACTGCATTCATGTTATCTGAGAGGGAATATTTGTTAATTTAATTGAATTTTCTTTCTCTGAGTAGATGTGTGACTCAGATCCCCCACGCACTGAGAGGTTTCTGGAGAAGTCTTTTCCTGGATGCTGCCTATCTCAAGGGTAGGGATTTGCAGTGAAGGTTTCTACCTAGAACTTGGGGTGTCCAAATGTTCTTCAGTATATTCATTCTTGGTCTGTCTGTAATCTGAGAGGCCCTGTAAAGTGTGGGGCTTAGGCCTTCTCATCTAGGAGAAGCTCTGTTTCTTCATTGTCTTGTAGGATGAGGAAGATGCATTCTTCCAAACTCCCAATGAAGTATTGTTATGCCAGACCCTTTGTCCCGGAGAGACCACCAGGAGATGAAGCCGTATGCAACCACAGAAGAGCCTTTATTCAAGCTTAAGCTTGGGTGCCCGACATAAACTGACACAGCAGTTCAGTATGGAGATCCCGAGCACGTTTTTCCTTCAGTTTTTATATATTTTAAACAAAGAGCCTCAGTTTCCCTCTGCTAATTGGACAGTTCCACATGGGTTTGCCTGACCTTTACCAGAATTGGTTATAGATACAGTTGATCATCACAGACTGGTTAGATATTTGCTGTCCTTGTACATTCTATATTGGAAGATGTTCTCCCTAACTTTCCAGACTGTTACAGTAATAGTAACCACAATAACCATTAATCTATAGAACGCCATCTTGACCTCAGTCAGGAGGGTCCCAAGTAAGGACGTTTTGTTTTCCCAACAGATGTTTGAGTCAGGGGGTTTTTACCAAGGACATCCTGTTATTTCAGCAAAGGCCTGACTCAGACTTGTTAGCAATTTTGCTTTAACTGTTTAAGTGCCTTTACAGTATGTGGATGGTACCCTTCCTGAATCCTTACACACCACAGATATCTACCACCAGGTATTTAGTTGGTTTTGATATAGTTTATTTTCCTCTGTCTTCTGGCTTACAGCTCTAAGATAAAAGAATAGAAACAAATATGTAGGCAGCCCTCTATATCTGTGGGTTCCACATTGTAGGTGAAACAAACTGAGGATCAAAAAATATTTTTAAAAGATTTAGTCTGTACTGAACATGTACAGAGTTTTTTTCTTATCTTTTTAACTATTTACATCACATTTACATTGTGTTAGGTATCATAAGAAATCTGGAGGTGATTAAAAGTATATAGGAGGATAGATATAGGTTATATGCAAGTACCATGCTATTTTTATAAGATACATGAGCATCCCTGAATTTTGGTATCTACAGGGGTCCTGAAACCAACCCCCACACACACAGATATTGAGGGACAACTATATAATAGCAACCATATATACTGCCGCTGTATACCAGGAGCTGCTCTAAGCACTGTGTAGCAATTAACTACTAGTTAATTTAATCTTTTTTTTTTTTTTTGCGGTACCGGGGATTGAACGCAGGGGCATTCTACCTCCGTGCTACGCCCCCGGCCCTATTTTTTATATTTTATTTTGAAACCGGGTCTCATGAAGTTGCGGAGGGCCTCACTAAGTAGAGAGAGAGAGAGAGAGAGAAAGAGACAGGGAGGGAGAGAGAGAGAGAGAGAGAGAGAGAGAACGCGCGCGCATGCGCGAGCTGAGGCTGGCCGCGAACCCGGATCCTCCGGTCTCCACCTCACAAAGTACTGGGATTACAAGCATGCGCCACCACGCCCGGCTAATTTAATCTTTATAAAGCATTGTGAATTAATTGATATCACTGTCATTATTTTACATATTAGTGAACTGAAATATATTTAAGTAATTTATTCAAGTTCACAGGCAGTAAATAGAGGAATAAGAAATAAAAAGTAGACTGTGTATCTCAGGTCATTATTTTTAACCTCTATGATATGTTTTGTTTTTTTTTTTTACGGTACCGGGGATTGAACTCAGCGGCATTCTACCTCCGCGCTACGCCCCCGGCCCTATTTTTTATGCTTTATTTTGAAACCGGGTCTCACGAAGTTGCGGAGGGCCTCACTAAGTAGAGAGAGAGAGAGAGAGAGAGACAGGGAGAGAGAGAGCGAGAGAGCTGAGGCTGGCCACGAACCCGGATCCTCCAGTCTCCGCCTCCCAAAGTGCTGGGATTACAAGCGTGCGCCACCATGCCCGGCGTTCTATGATATGTTAAATCACTAGATTGCTTGATTCTTTTATTTGTTTGTTTGTTTTTTGGGTATCTTGTTTATTCTTTCCAGAAACATGAACATTTTTCTTTTCATTCTTGTAGTTCAAGAATTTTACTATGATATGTCCAGGTATGCTATTTTGTTTTTCTCACCAACCCTACTTGGACTATAGTATCTCCTCTTAAACTAAAAATTCAGCGTTAGTTTAGAAAATTTGTCATCTCTTATCTGTAGTTCATGGCCTCTCACTCATCTTTGCATTTGTGTTTTGTGAAAAGCCTGCTATTCGCATGCTGAGTCCCTGCGCCCATCCATATCATTCTTGTGCCGTTCCACCCCAACATGTGTATTCTGTTCTTTCAGTTTTTTCACCTGGCATTTATGGTCAATTATATAGATATCAACAGAGTCCATCCTTTTCTTCAATTTACCTATTGATTTTTGTTTGAAAAACCATGTTTTTGTTTATTTAGTTCCAGAAAACCTTTGGGGTAGACTGGGCTCCTCAGGGATCCTCAGTAGTGCTATTTCTCTGGGCCCCTTTCTCTCTGATTTTGTCTTTCTCTGAATAAGGAAATAAGATAGCTACAAAAGTTATAGTTGGCTCATTTAGGTTCAAATCTGATGTCTCTAGCACCGTAAGTGGCAATGGTCCTCCTTATGGAAGGCAAACCATTTTCTAGCTCTAGGACAGAGGCAAGAGTTGGGGGACGCCTCCCTGATCTATGGTCTTCTCACACAGTGGAGGCAAAGCCCAGCTGCTCAGTCTTGTTTTCGCCAACTGGAGACCAGCAAAAACTCATACACTCATCTGCATCCAAGGCCCGTTTCACCCCTAGAAGGGACATAAATTCTTAAGGTCTCTGTCATTCTAATTTTTCTCTGGACCTCCCAGCTAGGCATTCAGAGCCTCCAGCTACATCCTCAAGGAGAAAGCCCCACAACAGCTTTCCGAGAAGCATCACCCAGAGCCCAAGACCCGCCCTCCATTCCTACAGACAGAGAAAATGAGATGGATTTAGGTTGTCACTGAGTTTCCAGAATCTGTCCTTATATTCAAAGCAACTAAATTAAGAATAAGTAGCAGTAACTTAATTCACATATTTTCCATCTACTATCATTAGATTTTCACTTACCTATTATTGAAATATCTCATGAATTTCTACTGCCGTGTGTGTGTATGTGTGTTACTGGGGTTTGAACCCAGGGGCATTCTACCTCTGAGCTACACCCCCAGCCCTAATTTATTTTTTATTTTGAAACAGGGTCTTGCAAAATGACAGAGGGCCTCACTTAGTTGCTGAGGCTGTCCACGAACCTGCGTTCCTCCTGTCTCAACCTACCAAATACTGGGATTACAGGCATGTGCCACCAAGCCTGGCTCTTCTACTGACTTTTTTGCATCTTTAAAAATATTAACCAATCAGACTATTCTAACTATGAAGCCTGTGATATACTTATCCAAGCATATACATCATAGCTGTAGACAATTGTAGAGAGAAGGTCAAAGACAAGAACAATTACAGGGGGAAGAGAATGCTTTCAGAGATATCTTACTTTGTTTAGTTCTTCTGTACCATGTCCCTTTGGCCCTTTGATGTAATTGTCTCTCAATCTGTAAAGATGATTAAATTTATAGGCGCTGGTAGATCAAGGCAGGGCTTAAAATTCATGTGAAGAAAATGCTGTCAATATCTACCTCCAAAACTGGACAGCTTTGAACTGCTATTAGGGTTCTTAACCAATTACTTTAGAAAATAATCTGGGGTTTGGACATAGAAAATACAATAGAGTAGATGAAGAGGCAGGCAGAAGCATGGGAGGCAGGAATCCCAGTGGTCAGGAGAATGATGCTATATAGAAAAACAGATAAATATCAGAGGAGTATTTCTAACCATGGGCCAAGAAGGTCCCTGGAAGAGAGGTTAAAAAAGAAAACCTTGTGAAATGGACATTTTATTTATTTCTTCTCTACTTTACTCAAAGAAAAATGATCATAATTACATAAGTATAAATAAATAGAAAGAAAAAAGAATGCATATAGTTGAGCTCACAGACCTGGAGTAGATCCTGTGCAGTCAGTAGCTAGCTGTCTCTCCTTAGGAAATCATCAGGAGCTGTCTAGAACTCCATTTTCTCATCTGCCAAAGAGACGAATAAAGGGACATGTCTTGTAGGGTAACTGTGATAATGAAGTGAAAAAAAAACAGATCTAAAATATTTAACATGCCAGTATGCACATAAGAAGTAGTCAACGCTATTACATGCTTCATTAATCTTCTATTACTATTCTAAGTTTTACTCCTTGGCAAGTATTCAGAATGCACTTATTGTTGTTTGCCAATTAAATATGGCTTAATGGAAACTTGAGCTGATAGGGTAGCAGAGTCAAGATTATCTTGATAATAAAGAAGTGCTTACGAGGGTAGCCACCTGAAAAGGTATCCTAACCCTGTCAGGAAGTGAAATAAATTAGTATGTACATGTCAGACTATAATTCTCCTTAGAAAAAATTTATTCAATCTACTTTAAGCTGGAGATGAGTGAAGAAATCAAAACCATAAAGTTCTATATCATGTTTATAATTTTAGCATAGAAAAATTTTAAGAGAATATAAGTAGACAACCACTTTGGTTGCAGAAAATCCCAATATAGCACACACAGAATTGCCCAACTTTAAGCAATGGTATTTCCCAGTATAGTCTCTAAGATGAACTAATTACAAAATCGGCATCATGAAAACCAATGACATCATTTGTTCTCTATCAGGAAGGCTGTTCTGACCAACCTACTCCCAACCTGGATTTTTTTTTTTAGGAAGCCCTTATTACCACCAGATACACAAGTATACTTGTTTATAGGTTGATTCACAGTCTCCCTCCACTCCTAGAGTGTAAACTGAGACCAGGGTCTATTTACTCATTGCTGCCTCTCTGTGCCTAAAACAGTGTGAAAGATATGATAGGTAGTTAATAAATATTTTCTGAATCAATAACCGCCTGACAGTGAATGAATGAATGAATGGTCTGTATACTACTTAAAAGTTATGTGACATCTCCGTAAAGTCTTAGAATATAGCATTTGATTTATAACATTTCTTTCTTAAACTGATTAAAGAGGAGAATAGTTGGCTCCCCAGGAGAATCCACTGACAGATTGAGATAATAGAACCTGTCTTCTGTTTATAAAGAAATTCTTATTTTCATCCTTATTGAGGTGAGGAGGACCTGAAGGTGAGGAAAATACACATCAAACTATCAAAAAGGGAGCACGCATTAAGAAACAATTTTAAAGGGAAAATCAGAACACATTTTTACTTTCCCTTGCTTGAAATTATTAATCTGTCCAGAGTTCTTTTTCCTCCTTTTCTCCCCGTTTCTTCTTCTTTGAAATCTCAGAATATTGAATATTACTTCATTGAGACATCTTAGTTTCACCTTAATAAAAGAGTAAAAATAAAGTCACCCTGTTTTAACTATAATTTACTCTAGCAAAAGCATTTGCTGTATACCAAAACTGTATACCCAAATAGTTAATTATCTAAAATTTTAAATGAAAGCACTGTTCTTTCTTTAGTGTAATAAAATGTCTCTGACACCGTAAGAGTGATTAATGTCAAAGTCCTGTAAAATGAGATGATTAGACTCATCGTTCCTCAAAACATGATCATCTGCAGGGCTTGGATTACCAAATTAGTTTCACTAATGGCTCAGAAATTGCTTAGATTGAAGCAATACGAATACGGGGATTCTCAGAGAATCGTACTTTGATGGCCTTTTAAAACACTCTGGTGGGGATTGGTTGTTTCATATAATATGTAGACTTCTACTTCTCTAGTAATAAATAGAGTTACTGTTAGATCCAGTAAATGACACATTTTTTTCTTACAAAACCAATAGCTTATGTCAAGTTAATTTTTGAAGGATCTTCCTTTCCATTTTTTTAACGTATTTGTGGTTTAATGACCCACAGACTAAGTTAATATAGTTAGAACAGTTACCCAATGATTTCCAAGGCAGGAAAAGAGGTTAACATGTTGGTTCCAGAATTAGAAGGCAGGGTCCAACTATACCACTCCTGGGTATCTTTCCAAAGGGACTGAAATCAGAAAATCATAGCAATATATGCATATCCATGCTTATAGCAGCACAATTCACAACAGCCAAATTATGGAACCAACCTAGGTGTCCATCAACAGATGAATGGATTATAAAATTATGGGATATATGCCCAATGGAATTCTACTCAGCAATAAAGAAGAACAAAATTATGTCATTTGCAGGAAAATTGATCAACCTGGAGAACATTATGCTAAGTGAGATTAGCAGTCACAGAAAGTGAAGGGTCACATGTTTTCTCTCATATGTGGAAGCTAGGGAGTAATCAGGATACCAGAGGGGCCTCAGATAATGGAGGAGAAACTTCAGTGGAGCCAGGGAGGTGGTCTAGGGGAAGAGGGGGAGGGGAAGAGGGAGGATCAATGAAGGGATTACTTCCATAGACATTATGTACATATGTGAGAATACCAATGTCAATCTCAGTACCCAGTATGGGGAAAGGGGGAAAAGGGGAAAGAGGAGGAAGCTAGGGGAAAGCCCACCAAATGCAGTGTGCATGTATGTCACTATCACTATGAACTGCATCATGATGTGAGGCTATAATGCACCAATAAATGTATAAAAAATCCTATTTGAAAAAAAGAAAAGATTTAGAAGGCAGGGCCTTGAATTCTGTTTCTGCCATATACTTTCTTTGTCATCCTAGGTATGTAGTTTGACCTTTATGTGTCTACTTCACATCTGTACAATGGGGGTGAGAATAAGAACACCCAGTTTACTGGATTGTTGAGAAGACTAAGAGTTAATCCATCTCAAGCACCTGAGACTGTCTGGCACATAACAATGCAACACAGGATTTTTCTGGATTTTATTTGACTTCCAAGAGGAAACAAAAGAATTTCCTAAACTACAAAACACTGGATTATCAGAATTAACTATCTGTTTCATAAAATTTCATGGAGCAGAACAGATTCTAATTCAGGTTAACTGGCTTTAGTAAGTTACTATTTACATTTGATTCCTTAACTTGTTCTACATGGTTCTCTGAAAAGCAGGAGTGACCTTCCAATTTATCATAAGGACTGGCCCTTGATGGAGTAGGTTCTGCTTAGAACAAGGATGTTTTGTTCTTGTTGAAAGAAAATATTTCATATTAGCTTAGCTCAAGATTAGACATCTAAGAGTCATTAGTTTATTAATTTCCCCTTTGACCAATGGAAAGAAAGACAAAAACTTAAGGCTCTTGTCACTCCCCCAAAAAGTAAAAATTTTATTTCTTTAGAATTTTTAAATATCAAGTTGAATGCATTCTTCTTGGACAACCAATTAGCATGCACTGTTTTAAGATTAATGCGTACATTCCACAGGAGACAGCGTTCAATGCTAGAAGTCCAATTCTTTCCTAGGGGGCTTCTTCCTTTCAAGGAAATGCTCATGGTAACTAAACAGAGACTCAGATTTTGTTCTTGTGAATGTTATTGGCCTTTGATTTCATTTAACACATTTTATCTAAATGGCTTTATGGCTTAGAATTCTGTCTTCTTTGTACACCTGCAAAACCAGTGCTCTTATCTGAGAAGAGCCACTCTTACAAGCAATAGTTAATTAATATGACTTGCAGTGTTTGGGCTATATAGGAAGGACTTTATTTGCCCAGATTGAATCAGAAACATATTATCTAAAGCTAACTAAGACACAGTAAAAGAGAATAGAAAACAGAATTAAGAAATGGATATTAAAGCAACTATCCTCTGCTTCTGTGTTCCCACTGCCCTTGAGTATATGTCTGCTGATGTGCCCTTGCTCTGAAGTAAAACATGTGGAGTCAGGAAGCTAATATATTTACCATCATGCTGATAAACAGTACAATTTAAAGGGACAGTGCATGAGATAGAGTCATTTATAACTCTTCTTTTTAGCTAAAAGAACCCAAATTTGTTCAGATAGGGACCTTTGCCAGGAATGAAACATAATTGATCTAAACCAGGCATTCTAATCTCACCCCTCTGGTATGTAATTGGTCTGATAGGTGACCTAGTCCAGCCAATAAGATGTGGAGAAGCCTGGAGAGGGTCTGTTTTCCTGACTCAAAACAGAAAGTTGTGTGGAAAGGAAAGCTCTAACTTTCTCCCCTTCTTCACACACAGCATATGGCTCTGGTTTTGAGGTTCAACAGATGTTTTGTGACATGAGCAAAAATCCCAAGGATGAAAAGTAAAGATGATGAAACAGAATTATCAAAAATGCCTGTGTTTTTATGTGATCATTGAACAATTGAACCTATTCTAGCAAATTAACCCCTATTCTTTCAAGTTACTGAAATTAGGTGTGTGATTTCTTACAACTGAATGACTGATGTAAGAGGGTTCTCCTGAGGTTTGTTGTGAGTGTATTGCTGACATAATAGGCAGTATTTGTGTCTCTGTTTGGACTTCCTCAGAAGCAGATTCTGAGGATTAAGGTGCAAGAAGCTCATTGGAAGTGAAGAAAACATCGGGAAGGGGTTAGGGAAATGAGACAGAGAAAGGAAACAACCAACAAAGGGTGAATTATGAAGCCAGCTACCCCTGTCAAGGAACTCTACAAACCAATGGAGAACATCTCTTACTCAGGAGTAAGAGAACTGGGGTATTTACATGCCAACTCTTAGTATTCACTAGATGCAGCCTGCTCCAGGAAACATTAATTCCCCCGGCATATCTATTTACCATATAAGAGCAAATTGGGCTTTAGCAGTCAGGAAAAAAGCCCTCAGGAAAAGAAATGCAGGGACTGGGAGTTGGAAGTGCAGCTAGCAGCTAGTGTGCAGGCAAGGACTGGGAGGTATGGGTGGGGCTGCAATGCCTAAGCTGCAGTGACAGGTAGATACAGGTATTCCGTCGGTTGCCACACTCACTGCAGTAGTCTCTAATAGACATTTTAGAGGCTCTTCAGACAAACGTGTTTCCCTACTGACACCAAGGGGAGGTCTAGTCAGACTCCTCTTTCACTGATAGATCTCCATAAATGTGCCTTAAAGCCATTAACTATTGTCTCCTTGTGCTTAAGGTTAATGATAAAATGAAAAAGGCATGAGCTCAGTATAAGCTTTGGCTATGACCTTGACCTACCTTGGCCAAGGAAGGGAAGAGGAGTAGATTTGAGCAACAAGTGAACAGATAATTATCTGCCATCCATATTCATGTGCATGTTCCCTTCATGCCTTTCCTATCATGGTTTCTGGAAGTACCACCCTCCTCTGTTACAAAGTTTACTCACTTGCCCTCTATCTCTCCACAACCCTCCATAAAACCTGACTGCCCTATCTCATAATTTCTACTCCACTTTAAAAATAAAACATTTTGCTATGTTCCACCTCATTTGTGTTTTATTTAATTAACAGGTTTTGTAGGTAGCCTGATATCATTGATAAAAGTAGCACTGGACTAGAAATTTTATGAGTCCTGAATTCTTGTAGCAAACTTAGAAATATCCTACCTAAAAGATTATGTGAATCTCACTTACCTTCTCTGAGGTTCAGTTTTCTGATGAAAAAAACCCAGGTTTAGCAAAACCAGCTCTAAGAACCCTCCTGAATATGAAGGTCTAGTACTTCAGTTGACTTGGAGCCTGGCTGCCTCTGTCTATGTTGAGTTCATTTTATTGTTTGTCTTAGATTATTCCCTCCTAAAAGTCTCTCTACTGAGCTAGACTAGTGTGATAGTTAATCTAATTTGTCAACTTGACCGGATCATGACACACCCAAGATCATGTGACTTTGGGTGCATCAATGAGACAATTGGTTTATGTAACAGCAGATTAAACAGAAAGTCCTGCCCTAAATGTAGGCAGCAGGGTTCTGATAGGTGCAGGACTTAGATAAAAGAAGGAGAAAGCCGCGTAGAGTGCTGCACAACTCTTTCCGAAGAAAACGCATCTGCTTTCATCTGAGATCGTCGGCCTCCAACTTCGCCATTTCTCTGAAGAGCTTCTTGATCTTCTACTCTCATCTGAGATCGTCGGCCTCCAGCCCTTCGAACTGAAACTTCACCATCGTTTCTCCGAAGAGCTTCCTGATCTTCACATCTTGGACTGGGACTGAATTAGTGGTTGCTCCGATCCTAAGACTCCAGCTCTTCGACCGCTCGACCAGCTACTGGTTCCTCTGACTCTCCACATGCAGTCGGAACTCGGGACTACATTGCTTCAAACTCTAAGCTGATCTGATAAATCCCTTTTTCCGTATACTCATTCTGTGAATTCTGTTAGTCTAGTGAACCCTGGCCAATACAACTAAGGAATGAAGTAGGAAGCTAGGCCCATGGTTCTATTGAGAGGGAGCTAAGAGAATCCTTTCCTCATTCAAACACTACTGCTTGTCATTCCACCATTAAAGTTTTATCTTATCATGTTGTAAAAGCTTTGCCAATTGTACTGATCATCACCCTGCAGAATTAGGCTTTCTCTTTAATGAACAAACACCTTATCAGTTGACAAGATAGAAGATAGTGGGGGTGGGGAAGATGATGACAGGTAAAGGTATCAAAGAGTATAAAAAACAGGAAAAAGAAAGAATGAGTCTAATGGGGAAGATGGAGGATGTGAAAAACACACTTTGCTTAATTGATTCTTCTTTTACCATCTGAAACTTTGCACAATGCCCAGCATAGCCCAGAGTCATGTGTGGGTAGATTATTTCCATAGAACAGTAACATGACACTGTGTGTGTGTGTGTGTGTGTGTGTATGTGTGTGTGTGTGTGTGTGTGTGTGCATTTTTATGTGTCCGGTTCTAGGGATTGAACCCAGAGACATTCTACCTATAAGCTACACCTCCAGCTTTTATTTTTTGTTTTGAAACAGGGTATCACTAGGTTGCTGAGGTTGGCCTTGAACCTGTAATCCTCCTGTCTCAGCTTCCCAAGTACTGGGATTACAAGCATGCACCATCATGCCTGGTAACATGACAATATTAAAAGATGGTATTTATAGAGGCCAGAAGATAGTTGGAAAGAAGTATAAAATTAAATCAAAACAAAAATATATTAAATTATTTTTTCTAAGACATAATCTTACTGTCATTCAGAATGGACCCACATCTGTACTTTGGACATCCCATCACCATGAGATTTAATAGCAAATAAATGAATTTTTTAAAAACAACTTTCAGCAACATTGATGCATTTATAAGTTTTAAAGTTATTAACGTTCTCTCTCCTTTGTTAATATAACGCCTGTCATTTTCCATTTATGGCAGCTATATGAGCTTCAGAGAATAGCCTGCTATTTAGAGCTTCCTAGCCATTATCACAGGATCCGACCACCACTCAGCAGCTGTCACTGAGACAGAAAAGAAATGCCATCTTATCTGTGTAATTTGTCACCCAAATAGCTCTCTGAAACTCCTTTGCTTCATGGCTAGGGTAGAAGTTAATCTATCCACCAAGCCAGACATGATTTTCCTAAAAAGGTCAGCTCGCTCCACTCAGAGACCTCTAGCATGTTTGCAGCAAGTTACCAACAGCCCCCTTGACATCCTCCCGCACCTTCACATTTGCACACGATATAAGGAAACAGCTCCAGACGTGGTGGTAAATCTATGGGCTGCCAAGTTCTCCTATCTGCACTGAAAGAAACCAGGGAATTTCTCTGGGATCCAAGTTCTATTTGTGCCATTGGTGTGAATTTTCAGTTGGCCTCTGTTCCCCAACGATAACCTGAAATCTAAGAAACATTTGCTTGAGCAGGACAGCTGGCTCTTCACATAAGCATACCCTAGAGCTCTAGGATCGTGAAGGTGGCATGTGTATATCTCTGCAGTAGAGCCCATCTGGATCTTCAAGGCAAGAGGTGAGCAGAAGACAGAGAGAAATCCTGGCCTCCAGGAAAGGAAACCCCATGTGCAGGCTGCCTGTACAGAAGCAGATTTGCTGGGAGGATTCACCTTGAGCCTGAAGCTTCAGTTGGCCCCCACTTGCTTTAGTCTCTTAAAATTTCGTCTTCTTACATATATTTTTATTCATATTGTTTTGTATTTTTTCAAGAAGAAATTGTACAAACTTGAAGATCTATAAACTTAGTTTTTACCTTCTACTGGGGAGTCCTAACATTTCCAAATAGCCTTTGTCATCTTCTGACTTTTTTTTTTTTTTTTTGGTACTGGGGATGGAACCCAGGGGCATTCTACCTCTGAGTTATACCCCCAGCTCTTTTTAATTTTTATTTTGGGTCTTGCTAAGTTGCTGAGGGCCTCACTAAGTTGCTGACTTGGTCTCTAACTTAATCCTCCTGTCTCAGCCTCCCACATACTGGGATGACAGGTGTGTCATGCCTCGCTCTGACTCTCAAGTTGGAATTTCCACATTGTGGTGTAGAAATAAGAAGCTACTGGGTAGAGTTGAGTTGAAAATTTTTCAGGTGTACTTTATCAGAAGTTGTGAATGATGTGGATAATTGACAATCAAGAAAACCCTCAATATTTAACAAAAAATATATAATGTTCAATCTATTTTATATTACCTGAAGAGATGGAAGCTTTGAAAGAGCATTACCTGTAAAAGAAATGTTTTTCAGATTATTTTATCCTATTTTATGCCATTAGACACCTAAGAATTTATGTTTTGTAGAGGCTGGTGATAGGATTTTTGTAAATATTTTCAAGTTCTTATCTCCTAGATAAGAACAAATGGGATAGGCAAAAATGATAAATTTTCACAAAATAGAGATAGAATATCACAAAGTATATGTGAAGTTATAAAATCCCAATCTGTGTTTTTCACAGGTTGACTGTTAAATATATTTTGATGGGGAAGCAATTAGTAAAAAAAAGTCATAATATGCTGACATTGGGCATATTTTATATTGAGCAAGGCTGTTTAAAATTCTTCACATAGAACATTTAGGCTACATTTTAATTAAATGCCATGCAGAAGTGCTCATCTCTTGAACCATGCAATATTCCCAGGACAATAGTAAATTTCCAGGGAAAAATTGAACTGCTAAAAAGTCATTTCTAAAATTGTCCTCTGTTTCCTATTATTTCAATGTAATGACCTTGCCACTCAACAACAAAAAATCTATTAAAATATTTCTTTCTCTGACAAGTGATAACTTTGATAGCGAATATCTTGACAGCATAATAATAACTAATATTTGCATCTTGTTACTTTAAATGATTTTCACATACTTTACCTCATTTGAGCATAACATCAACCCCATCAATAATATTACCTTGGGTTATTAGATAAAAACATTGAGACTCAGAGTGGTTAACTCATTCTAAATTTTCAGTCACGGGGCCCGAATTTTAACTACAGTTCCAAAACTTTCTATCAAACCCCAAACTGTCATTTAATTCAATTATGAATGAACTTGTAGCAAAAGAACACAACTTTTTAAAGCTTACTGTCATAAGCACTGTTGACAGTCCTTTTATAACATTTCAGTTACATTCCCTTCATTACACCAAATGGCAGCAATCAGAATGGAGCTTTTATTTCCGATGTTGATAGAGAAATACCAAATGAAAAGAGCCAGGAAGCATAAAAGCAGAACAATATTATATAACTATTTAAAGTCATGTCTATAGAGGGGAGGGAGAATGTGAAGCTATTATTTGGTGGGTACACAGTTTCAGTTTTTCAAGATGAAAAGAGTTTTAGAAATGGATGGTGGTTTTCCATATTTCTTTTTCAGTGGATTGATGTTTGGTGTGTAGAAAAGCTACACAATAATGTGAATGCACTTAATGCCCCTAAGCTATATGCTTCAAATGGTTAAGATGGTGATGTTGGTCATGTGTGTTTTAATACAATTAAAAATAATTTTTAAAAGATAATTAGATGTTCACCCTTTGAAAAATTTGAAAAGAGAACTAGAACTACTAATAGAGTCCTGTTCCATGAATATAGTTGTTTATACTTGATTTGTATAATAAAAGTGTGTTTTCATTTAAAAAATAAGGGAAAATATTCAAGATATAATTTTAAAGTGGGAGAAAAGTGCAAGATACAAGCCAACTAGAGTAGTATCACGTGTCTTTTTTTTTTAAACTTTGCACAGGTACTAGCTAGAGATTAGAAAGAGAAGGCACTAAAATAGTAGCAGTTACTTCTGGATCAAGGATCAGCAGTGTTTTTTTTTTTTTTTTGGAAAAGGTTATATAGTAAATACTTTAGGATTTTTGGGCCACATAAGGTCTCTGTCACTTCCTCTTTGTGCATATGCATGGTGTTGTATAAAATTTGCAACTCTTTAATATTTTAAAAGCCATTTTTATCTCACAAAAATAGGCCATAAGCAATATTTGGCTCTCCAGTGGACCCCTGAAAGGTAGAATTATGGGCAATTTTAATTTTCATTTTCTAGGTTTTTCTACATTTTTAAATTATTACACACTGGAACTTAAAAGTGGAAAGTAGAACTCAACACCTTATTGTGGTCTTAGAGATTTCCTCAAGTTCTACTTGTAATATTTTTTCCTTTATCCTGAGAAGTTCATAAAGTTAATAGAGTATGACTATCAGCTATTATTCTTAAGGAAACCTCCCAATGTCTGAGAGCCTCTTTTAGAGAAGATGTACTATACTATAACAACTTCAGCCCGAACATATACTTCAATATCCTTTTGGAGATTGTTTTAGTTTGCTTCCTGGAATTCTATTAGAAAAAAAGACACAAAAAAAAAATAGGTGAGCAGACATCACACCCAAGACAAATGAGATAAGGATATCCTGGGGTAACTAAGAATCCACAGGTTCTGCCTGGGGGAAGACCTTCCCTTTGGAGCAATATCTCCACCAAGTCTGAAGGGCTTGGTTGTGGGTGGCCCCCAGGCCCTTGGTGTCTGCCTCTTTGAGAAAGAATCTGTGCCAGACCAGGAACACTGGGTCACTTGACAGATGACTTTTTTCACAGGCAGAAGATGGAAGCAATGGTTACAATATCTTCCTTTAGCTTAGCATTGCCTTGTGCAATAAAAAATTACCATTATTGTTAAATTAATAAATAAATATGTGATCAACAAAATAAGTCAGAAAACAAGCAAATAGATAAGAGTCTTTGGTCTCTGTCTTGTCGTGTCATAAGACTTTCTTTCATTGTGATTAAAATATGAATACTTCAGAAAGGGAAATAAGCACCCGGTAATTCTGGCAATATCTTGTAGGTGAAAGTTCAAGCTCCTTCTGCCCTCCCAGGAGGTACAGACAACTCAGTCCTACTTTATTTTTCTTTTCCTGAATCTCTCCATATGCCTCTGCTTTTCCTCATAAACCTTCTTGCTTTCCTTTATTTTCCATTCTCAATCCTCATTTCCAATTTTTTTGAATTACCCAAATACAAGTGAACAGAAATTCTTATATCCCGAAACTGAAATTCCTGTGCTTGCCAACTGAATTTTACAAAGGTATTTTCTTGAACACTGAATTGCATGAAAGGAAAATTTGACAGGAATGGGATACTGTCCTTTAGACCATTGGGAACATGGGAGTGAGCCTCAGGTTTCATGGAGATGCTAACCCAGTGGTACCAGAACCTTCCCTATGTTTCCTCTGCAGCAGCACAAGGCTCGGTTACAACTAACAGCAAGTTGGGAGACATCTGCCTTGGAAGATGACAAGGCATTTTACTCACATGTCGCAGAGACTTTTTGTAATATTAATCAACGTAATAGAGAAGTTGTTTATCTAAAGCACCAGGTTTGCAGAGTCATGGCTTATTATTGGATTCTCATTCTTCAAGGGAGACAGGGAGAGTTGCCTGGATTAGCCCCTAAGTGCATCACCCTCTTGTATGCTGTTTGTGAAGGATCTGCCCTAATTAAAAATGATTTTTGGAAATGCTTCTGTGGTCAGAGGCTTTGAGGACAATTATGTCAATAGGATATAAATTAAAGCAGCTACCAACCAAAGACGTGTCCCAGTTTGTTTTCCTCCTGACCATTCCATCTCTTTCCATGAAAATGAGCTTGTGATGTTTTTAAAATAGTTTATTGCTGGCCTTGTGCTTAGAGAACATTCCCTTTGTAGTTGCACTCTAAAAACACAGGGAAGCTGTGTTCAGAGCTAACTTGAGCAAATGGATCAACCTCGAGCTGCAGCAGGCATGGGTTCAGGAGGGCTCAGAGCACACAGACAGCGTTTTCTGTATAGTCACATGGTCTGTGTTCTGGGCTTTATAGGCTCATTCACAATTTGGGAGTCATTATGGCAAGTACATCTCTCTTGTCATCTCATTAAACCCAGCCTCATTCTCTGCATTTTGTTTTTTCCTTTTCTTATCTTTTTTTTAAGTTTGCCTTAAAACTTGGAAAAGCAAGTTTTGTCAGAGACAGATACACCTGCAGAATACACAGTGCTTTATTGCCCTTCTTTTCAATTAATCTTCACTGAGCTGGTCTAGTGGGACTGTGTTCTCTGGCGATGCTCCAGAGGACTCCAGGACTGACCCCATCTACCTGTCATTGTTTCCTTGGTGGTTTTATTATTTCCCTCTGGGTTTCCCTGGCAGCAGCAGCTCTAGTAATTGGAGCCACCTGTTTGGTGGCATGTCCTCTATTCCCCGAGAGGAGCCGAAACTCCACATGCTGCTCCTTTGCCAGCTCACCACTGTCTACGTTTGAATTAGACTGCAGAAAAAGAGCTCAGCGTCAGCCTGAATACAAATTGATCCTGCTGTGTGGCCTTGCAGAACCTATGACCAACGCAAGTGCATACATATGGCCCTGCATTCCTAGTGTGCTTTGATTTAAACGAGTTGTAGTATGCAAAAGCAATTAGAAAAAAAATGGAATAACCCAAGGTGATGGTTCTTAGAAACATGAGCTTTGATATTGAAGGGAACTTAGAAGCCTCTCAATTCATCCTTTTATTTAATATATGAATGCTTCTTTCAAAGCTCTTGGTAAGTGGTTCTCAAGATGAAATTCGGTGCATACAGTGATAAGGAACATATTCACTCAAGTGGCTGGCTGGAGCTGTTTTCAGAGAGAAATTTCTCCCATATATTAAACCAAAATCTATCCTGCTATTCATTCCCTTTGCTTGAATACTGGCACCTGCAACCAAATAGAAAAAGAACATTTCTCTCCTAAACTTCAACTACTTAAATATAACTGAGATACTCCAAAGATATCCTTTTCTCCAGGCAAAACATCCTCAGCGTTTAGAAACTTTTCTTAAAAAGTTCATGATTTACAGATATTTTCTTCCTTCATCATACTGGCTTTTTTTTTCCCTCCCACAAAATTATTTTTCTTAAGGTGTGGGTCCCAGAACCAAACCCAAGATCTTAAGCATTTCCCTTAGACAGAAACTCTCCCCTGTGATTGTGGCCCAAGATCTTATATTGGATACACAGTCATGTTTGATGCTCTACCAAACAAACCCCCAAATCTCAACCATAGTGCAAGTTACCTGATAGTTGAATAAGGGTCTGGAGACCACCGCCATCTTGCGGCCAAACCATTGGGTACATGCACCTCCAAGGGTCACTTGGAGCTGTAGAAGCAAGGACTGCAGGGTCACTCATATTTTAAAAACCACGTCTGGAAGTGACTTACCTATTTTGCTGATCAAAACAATAGACTTGCACTGGGTGTGGTGGTGCACGCCTGTAATCCCAGTACTTGGAAGACTGAGACAGGATTGCAGGTTTGAGGCTAGCCTTTAGCAATTTAGCAAGACCCTGTTTCAAAAGAAAAAATTGAAAAGGGTCTGTGGGTATAGCTTGGAGGTAGATTGCCCCTGGGCTCAATCTCTTGTACCAAAAACAAAAGCAAATGCAAAAATGAAAACAGTAGGCTTCCATGAGTTTCCAGAAAGAGGAAATGGTGTAGAGAACACATAGCTTTGTCTATACCACAGAGCTTATTAATTTTCTTGCCGTTAGAGCCTCAAGTCACCTTTGAAAACTGGACCCAGGTTATTCACTATCACTTCTACCTGATGTAATAATGAATTTTATACCCACAGAGACCTTATGTATCAATGTTATTATTTCCTTGTAACAAAGGAGAAAATTTAAATAATGCAACCAGGGTCATATTGGGCATTTTCTAGAAACTGTTCAAATAGCAAGATCTCTGGACACACTTAAAAGTTAAGATAATGAAGTTCTTACTTCATTGAATATTTAAGAGCACAAGATATATTGATATTAGAGGGATGCTTAGAGATCATTCAGTTCTAATCTCTGTCTGACCCAGTGCCCCCTTTTTATAATAGATAATTTTCAATGCCCTCTCAGCAAACATAAAGAGCAATTCATAACAAAATATAATATTCAATAGATAAAATTAGATTACAAGAAAAGAAGAAAATGAAATTAGTTATATTAGTAAATTAGGCTATGTAACAAACCTCAAAAATTCATAAAAATAAACATTTATTCCTCATAAGTTTAATGGTTAGTGGAGACACCTCTGCTCCATGAGGCCCACATTCTCCTGTTGGGACCAGTGGGCAAAATGCACTTTTCTCTGTTGACAAAGACAAATAGAAAAGTAGAAACAAACAAGGCCTTTTAAGGCCCAGGCTGGGAACTGGCACCATGTTATGTCTGCCCAATATCATTGGCCAAACATGTCTCAAAGCCCAGGATCAGAAAAAGACACTGCTTTTGGGAGTTGTGAGGAAGGCCATAGCAAGGAGCACGAGTACAGGGAGGGATGGAGAACTAGGTCCAGTAATCAATCAACCCAGTAATTAGAGTATGACTAGCCCTTCAAGATGCTACTCCCCACTCATCGAGATCCAGTTAGAGCCCTGTATTAATTATCTGGGGCTGCCTTAACTAAGTAGCATAAACAACATAAATTTCTTCTCTTACAATCTGGAAGCCAGAAGTCTAAAATCAGGAGCCAGCAGGATTGGTTCCCTCTGAGGACTGTGAACAAGACTCTGCTCCATAACGAACTCCTAGCTTCTGGTGGCTTTCTGACCATCTTGGTTTTCCTTGGTATGCATCACCACAAGGTTTCACTTCATCTGCACAGGATTGTGTGTGTGTGTGTGTGTGTGTGTGTGTGTGTGTGTGTGTGTCCCTGAAGTACCTCTTTAAATAGGACACCAGTTCATGTTGGATTGTGGGTTCATTGTACTCTGGTATTGACCTTCACATAATTTCATCTGCTCTGACTCTATTTCTAAATGAGGTCACATTCTGAAGTATGAGGGGTTAGTAGTTTGTGATGGTTAATTGTATGTGTTAACTGGGCTAACAGATGCCCAGATAGCTGGTAAAACATTATTTCTAAGCATGTTCATATAGGCATTTCCACAGCAGATTAGCATTTGAATCAGTAGGCTAAATAAAGAAAATCCACCACCTCCATCTGAGTGTACATCATTCAATCCATTAAGAGCCCAAATAGAAGAAAAAAGGTGGAGGAAAGGGTGAATTTGCTGTTTGTTCTTGAGACATGACATCCGTCTTCTCCTGCCCTTGGAGACTCAGCCTGGCACTTACATCATTGACTCCCCTCGTTCTCAGGCTTTTGTCCTTAAATTGGAACGACACCCTTGGCTTTCCTGGGCCTCCAGTTTATAGACAGCAGCTCATGGGACTTTTTATCTTCCATAGTTGCATGAGCCAATCCCTCCTAATGAATCTATCATTTCCATTTCTCTGGAGAAGCCTGATAAAACAAACTTTAACATATACATATGTAGTGCATATGGATGTGAGTCTCCCCCTTGACTTCCCTCCCCCTCCCCTCAATCTTCTCCCCTTTGTTTTCTTCAGCTTGTTTTCCTGGTTAAGGGGAGGTCATTGTGCTCTTTGCCCCCTCCCCTGAATCTTCTCACCTTGTTTTTCTTAGTTTTTTTCCCCTGGAATGGGAAGGTCCTTGTGCTCTTTGCTAACCTGATATACTGATTGCTTTATTTAAGCTACCTTAGTATATTACTTTGTTTTTTACCCCTCATGTACTTAATAAGTCAACCTGCTTACCAGACTCTTTGAGGCCAAGATGCCAGGAAAAATTGGCTTAACAGAATTTTTGACCTCTGACCCAGGGCTGGCCACCTTGGGCCAACTGTCAAAAGGCTTACCTCAGTGAGTTCACAGAAAGTTCAGGCAGCCTCCCCATAAAAGAGAGAAGGAATAGGCATCTCTTTGAGGTCTCACTGCGGAGTGGACACACTGCTTGGGACTGTCTTTCCAACCAAAGAGGCTACTGCCAGGACCTCCCAGCTCTGTCTGGATATTGTAGTTCCTCCTGGTCTGGTGTTGTATCTAAATTTCTCTTTCTTGATATTGCATTCCTCTGTGCTTTTAATTGCTGTTGTTTTACCACCTGGGTACAGAAATTCCCCAAGAGGTGTTGCTTTAATATTGCTGATTTCAAATGTTGAAATGGGATTTTCTTGTATTTTGATTACTTTCTCATATTAAATCATCTTATATTTTTGATTGTATGAGAGTGGCTTCCTTTTCCCCAGTGGGTCAGAACCCAGTTAGCAAAACAACGTTTTCAGGGCAGAAGGTGGGACACAGTTCAACCCATAGCAACTCCACCCTCGGTAGGGAGTTTTGAACTGTAAAGGGCAAGAGATGGTGGAGCAGAAGTAAAGCCAGGGTCGCACTGTCTGAATGAGTGGGGCCATGCCCTGCTCCAGGGCTGTCAGCCAATCGAGTGCACGTTGGACTGTAACACAGCTGTGCTGCACTCACCACACCTGTGTCTGGTGCAGGACTTCATTAGCCCAGAGGAGGAGAGCCCTTTACTAATGACCACAGAACACCCCATAGCACATAGTAGTACATACTAGCCAGGAACCTGACAAAAATAAAATAAAAGAAGTGTTTGCATAGTGGGGTCCAGAAGAAATGCATCAGGGAAGAGATTAGTCTTTACAAGAAAAACAAGTAACAAAACCTTTACATTCTCTAAGGGAGAAAATTTCATGTTTCAGATAAAATGTTCACTAATACATATAAGTGACTATGTTGTGCCAGACATATTGTCTCATGTTCTCACAATAACCTGAAAGGCCGTCACTACTGTCCTCGCTAATATGTGAGGCACCTGAAACCAAGGGAGGCTGGGAAAATTGCCCAGGTTGCAGTTTATAAGACACTAGATCCATCAACTCCAGGGTGCCTATTTCACCTCAGAAAAATGTATCTCCACTGCAGTGACAGCTGCAGAACCTGAGAAAATCCCAGATGCCATTGGTGAGGAGATGACACCCTAAAAGTCCCTCCTCTTTGGTCATAGTGTAATCCAAGGTATAAGAAATAAGAGTACAGCATGATTGTCCCTTTTTGACTTCTTAGATGCAACTTTATGAACATATTTAACCATTAATTCTTAACACTTAACCTCTTCCAAGTAGACTATTAAAATTTCTTGATTTCTGAGACTCCTGCCAAGCCTCCCTTATAATATTTACCTGGTGTTAATTGATTTGTTTATTTGTATTTCTCTGTCCAATTAGGCTGCAATCCAGAATATTCTTTTGTGTTTGTGTCTCTGACGCCTAATATATGTCTGACACACAGTAGGTGCAACATTAGTTTGTTCAACAAATGAGTGGATATGTCTCCATCAACATATGCAAACCAGTCTCTCTCCCTCTCTTTCTCTGTATCTCTCTCTCCTTTTCTTCCTCTTCTTCCTCTCTCCTCATCCCTTCTCTTTCTTCTTCTCTCTCTTTCTCTCTTAAAAATTCAATTAGTTTCCTCAAAAACTCCATGAGAAAGACACTGCTATTGCCCATATTTTAGGAAAAGAACACTAAGACTTAGCAAAGTGAAATATCTTTCCCAAAGTTACCCACCTAATAAACGGGAGAGCCAGGCCTGGACCCCAGGCTGCCCATCCCTGTCAGTGCTTGCTCTTAATAGCTTCAAAATGTGGAACGTGTTCTTTAAGAATGATTGGCAGGAAGTTAATCCCTTTAGAATGTCATTCTAACCTTGTAAAAATATTTTCTTCCCTTTTCTAATAATTGATTTAAAATAGAGGAACCTCATTTGTGTTGGGGGAGCAACCATGATACCTCTCACTGTGGCAATGGTCTCTGGCTATCTATCTATGGGGTGCTCAGTAAATTCATAGGAGCAGAATACAGGACTTGTGTGATCTTCATGCTAGAGGTGTCTAGGGCACAGAGGGCAAAGGCGACCTTTCCAAAGCAATCCCATGTTCCCTCCAGAGATTATAATTGCACTGTTCTATGTGTGTTACATAATTTAGTTCTTATGAGAATGGTGTGAAGTAAGTATGATAATTAATTCCATTTACAAGAAAGGAAACTTGAACTTGGAGAATGCTGAACAACTTACCCAAGTTCACACAGCTAGAAAGTGGCAGATCTGGAATTTAAACCCAGATTTCTTCTTCCTTGGCCATTCTACATTTTCTAAAATGTATCCTACCAACAGTATTTACTCAGAGATTCTCAAATCTGAGTCATCAGAGAGCTCTAATTACATTTACACAGCTATGCCCACAGGTTTACTGAAAATAATTTACTTACTATCTCCTTTTATTTTCCAGGTGCCCCATCCTTGGAGAACACTTTTTCAATTCTATAGTTCTCTCATTTCTTGCTGACAGGTGTCGTGGCCCTTGGATTTTTATCAGGATAACTAATTAAAAGTCTTTTATGAGCCAGGCATGGTGGCGCATGCTTGTAATTCCAGCACTTGGGAGGCTGAGACAGGAGGATCGCAGGTTCGCTGCCAAAGTCTTTTATGAAGATGAGCCTTCCATCCTAGCAAGTGCAGTGTAAATCACAAGACGTATTCCTTCCAGTGTTAACTCACCTCCTTTGGAACACTTGGTGTTACTGAGTGGCCTTCAAGGGCTCTGCCCTTCCTCAGGTTGGGAGGGCCTCTTCCTCAGTTACCCTAGTGTTACAGCTGCCTGGCTGTGAAGTGTGGTGGGGAGTGTGAGGCGGGGCAATGACCTGGCTCCCTATAATCTGGAAAGCTTTGCCCTTAAAATTCAGGAATTAGCTATCCAAATTAAGGAGACTGGCAAGATTGGAGGATTCACCCAGCATCACTTACCATAATAAAAGTGAAGTAACCTTATAATAGAAACAAATTTCAAAACCTAATAAAGCAGGGAGAGGCATCTCAGTACTAGAACAGCCTTGGAAGTCGGGCACACTGGCTGCCCACTCAGAATCTGCTCAGAGCCTTCTGAAGCCAGAAGAGGGCTGGAGAAAGTGCTAGAAGTATCCTTCTGATTTCCCTCCTTCTCCACAGTCATCCACCTTCTGTTCAGGTACCCAAGGAAATCAAGAGCATTCAGATTTTCCAACAAATAATCACTTTTTGCAACCTCCCTACTAGGCAATTTCTGAGTTCTTATCTCCCAAGCAAACAGGTTTCTATAGGAAAGAGAGAATTTCCTAGAGTTGCAAAATGTGTTGAAAGGATATACAGGATAACCTGACTCAAATCCTTGTTTTTAGGCAAGGAAACTGAAGTTTTTAGAGACAACATGACTTGTTGAGGCCACACATATGTGTGCTATTTTTGTTTTCCTTCCTTCCTTCCTTCCTTCCTTCCTTCCTTCCTTCCCATTTTCTTTTCTTTTGGAGGGGCACTAGAGGTTATACCCAGGGGCACTCTACCACTGAGCTACACCCTCATCCCTTTTTAAAAATTATTTTAAAAATTTGACAGAGGGTCCTCCTAAGTTATCACACCCTGGCCTCAAACCAGTGATCCTCCTGTCTCAGCTCCCCTAGTACTGGGATTACAGGAGTGCACCACCATGCCCAGATGTGTTTCTTATCACGTGTATATGAGGGAGGGGAGTACATTCAGTACTGTATTCAGTACTGTATGCCATTGTTTTTGCTCAGATATGAAAATAAAGTTACTGACAACTTATAGAACAGAGTGGTGATAGCTCTTTGATGACCCAGAAATACTTTGTCTTCCAGTTTGTCTATGGCCAATTGTGTATTTGCAAAGTACCAATTAGGTGTAGTATCTCTACTCAAGGAACAGTGTTAACCTAGTTAACCAAAAATGACACTGAATGCATGACCTGGATGTCACTGGCAGGGGCCGTCACAAGCTAGGCTAGCCAGCCACCAATAGTTTGGAGCATCCAAACAGAGGAGGGGACTTATGTCAGCGACATTCCCATTAAACACATCACTAAATCATACAGACACATCCAAATATAAAAATGTAAATTTGAAACATGACACCTTCTTGTAGTAAATTTTAAGGCTGAAACAGGGGACAGGGATATAACTATTTTTGTTCTGTCCTCAGTACATTCCTAGGGTCTATCTCGGTACCTTGCATTCAATACGGTTTACTGAATAAATTAGTCAATGAATGAAAATGTATTATTATTAAAGTAAGAACATACAAAGCTACACAAATTGTATGTAGGTAGGTTGATATGAGATGATAGATAGATAATAGACTGAAAGATAAATTCAAATGGAAAGGAGCCATTCAAATACTAGAAGAAAGTATGAGTAATTTTTTTAAAAAGCTACATAAATCTGTTACCTCAAATTTTCATTTGGTTGTACCTCCCCCACTGCGATCAAAAGCCAACTTCATTCCAATCCATATCAGTATGTCCAGGAAAAAGAAAAATAGAAAAACTAAGAATTGCCACCATACACATGGATGCATGTGACTTTCCAAATAACCCTGCCATTTGGAAGTCTGTCTTCATCTCTAAAGTACTTCAAGGCCTTGCAAAATGCTCATAGGTGAAACAGTAGGAAGCATCTGGAACCATCTCAGAGGGAACCTTCTGCTTGCAGGAATAAAGTCACACATTCTTAGCTGCTTCCTGTTTTTTCAAACACCTTGCCCACCTTCTGCACACCAAGTGTGCATTCTGCAAAATGTGAGCCCAACAGGAAACTGCCTGTGAATTCAGGAAGCTTTTGTGCTCTTCAAAGAAGTCTTGAATACGCTTTCAAAGAAATGCCAGCAAAAGCTGTAGTCATTTGGGAAGAAACAAGTCTGGAAGAAAAAATACATCACGGACTAGCACCAAGAGGGTGAGAACACTTTTCTGTGAAAATGCTGCCTGTGAATTACATTTTAAACAAATAACCATGTTTTCTTTAGATTTGTTGGCTCCTGTGGGTGGAATTAGGAAAATTGACTGCAAGTGGGTGGTGTTTGTGGTCTTTGTCTTTTCTCCGATATGAGAAGAAGGTTGAGGCCCAGGGTAGGAAGGAATCCGCATGGCTGGAGGATCTCGACTGAGCTCAGAGGGAAGAATTAGTCTAAGAATGTGTCTATTGCCAGAAGCTCACAGCCCTTCCTGAGGCCTGAAGACCACTTTGACGTAAGCATGTAGAGCACTGATGACATTGGGGTAGTGTTCACAGTAAGCTTGGATTGAACTACTCTAGGGGATTTCTTCTTCACACGGTCAACGTGGACACATTGACACGGGAAGGGCAGGGGCTCTGTCCTCAGTTTGTCTTTCAACTCAGAAGTTGTTCAGGGAGATGAGTGCCAACTCACAGATTTCAGGTCTTGGATAATCTTGGATAATAGATTGATTTTTATAATAATTAAATTCAGAACATAGGAAATCGGTAATTTCTAGTAACAGTATTGGCTTAACTCTCAGTATGTGACCTTATATTTGCTTTTGTTTTGTTCCATTTTTTCCAATCCATATTGCCAAATTAATTTAAACCGTGTAAATATTTTTGTTATTAAATTGAGTCTGTTCCTTTTGTGTGTGTAAATTGAGTTTAAAATCAATATCCACCAAGTAAGCTGCTTCCAGTACACTGGTAAAAGTGTTTTGCTACACAGTAGAATTCTTCTCTTCTGAGATTCAAATGAGGATCTATAACCTACAATGACCAGAAATAGCTCATGTAAATCATAAACAAGATCACCTCTAACAATGAGTTAAGAACACAAGGCTAGGAGTGATTAGCTTTGTTTTAGTTGCAGTGACAAAGATGGAAACAATTGATCACCTTATATGACAAGTATAAACTTTCTAAGCCCATTTTTAAGGAAACTTTATACATCTAAGGATCTGAAGAACATCGATTTTTCGAATTGTAAAACATGTCCACATAAGCATTTATTCTTCTTTCACCTGCCTTGTGTGGTTTGGTAACATACCATATCACTGTGTGTGGGTATCTGTTAAGGACCCAAAATGTGCATGCTGCAGATGCAATTAAGTCCCTGTCCTGGAGGAACACCCTCTTAGGGCATACTCATAACACAGTAAAAAGGTCACCAGTAATGCAAAGGAAGGCGAGAAGCTATCTTGGTTCTATCATTTACTAAGTGTCTCTGGGTTTCAATTATCTCATTGGCAAAATGATGGAATTGGATTAAGTGTTCTGTTAAATCTCCTCTAGTGTTAAAATGTATTGATTCTTAGGCTTGAGAAGACCTGGAATAAAAGATGCACATGCTCAGTGGAAGATGCATTGCAAGATGTTTCTGGGAAGGAATACATAGAAATGGAGGAACTGGAAAAGCCTCTATGAGGCTGAGATGTGGGCCGGGTCTGGAAGACAGATGGGGCCTGAAAAAGCAGAGATGAGAGGCTGGAGTTCACAGGGCACATGGAGGAGACCAGGACATGCTCTCAGAAATGACTAGATCTAGCTGGGCGTGGTGGTGCAGGCTTGTAATCCCAGTACTTGGGAGTCTGAGACCAGAGGATCCGGGTTCACAGCCAGCCTCAGCTACTTAGTGAGGCCCTCCACAACTTAGTGAGACCCTGTTTCAAAATAAAGAATAAAAAATAGGGCTGGGGCTGGGGGTGTAGCTCGGAGGTAGAACGCCCCTGGGTTCAATCCCCAGTACCACAAAAAAAAAAGAAGAAAAAAAAAAGAAATGACTAGATCTAGACAGAGCCCCGATGCACATCTGAATGGTAGGGAAAATCCTGTTCCTTGTTGTCTTGAAGAGAAAGGATAATAATGGTCACTTGCAGAAAAGTTTTGGTGGCTGAGACTGATGACGTAATGGGCAAAGTGTCCTCCAAGGAAAGCTGCCAAGCTGGGCTAGATTTTAAACCCAGGACTCTTGCCAAAGGCTCCGTTCCATACAAAGGAGTTCCCAGTTTAAACTTCCTAGTGCGCCTATGCCCATATCTGACTCCTCCCTTTTAAGTTGTTGATTCTTAAGGACATTCAGAAAATGAGGCTTCCTGAAAGAAAACTACACGACATTATAGGATAGCAGGGCCATGCTTCCTTAGGCAGTGGAGGGAGATACTAAAGATAGATTGACACTATCCACCAATCAGAGAGTAGTAGCTTCCTGCTTTCCGATGACCTGCACAACTCCTGCCCTTTGCCCTTTGCCCTTCGACCCCCTTCTCTTCTCTGGGTCACTCAGTCCCTGCATGGTCTCTCTTGCCTCCAGTCAACTCGGGCAGTCTGGCCACCTATTCAACATGCTCATACCAGCTCCCTAGATAGAGCCCATCGCTTTTTGTTCATTGACTATATCCTCTGCAATACAACAATCCCACTGTTTGTTCTCCCCAATTCTACTCCTAAGCTACTGAGAATTGTAGGAGACAATTGGACTGTGCTCGATGTGTCCCCCATAATTTTGTTCTTTTAAACCTCAATCAGACCTCAATTTAACTGCATAACCAAAAATTCTCTGGAAATGTCCATGTAGAAAACAATGATAATTAAAGGAAAAGTAACTTTGAAAATGTGTACTAACTGCCGGGCGTGGTGGCGCACGCTTGTAATCCCAGTACTTTGGGAGGCGGAGACTGGAGGACCCAGGTTCGCGGCCAGCCTCAGCTCTCTCGCTCTATCTCTCCCTGTCTCTCTCTCTCTCTCTCTCTCTCTCCCTCTCTCTCTCTCTCTCTCCTTAGTGAGGCCCTCCGCAACTTCGTGAGACCCAGTTTCAAAATAAAGCATAAAAAATAGGGCCGGGGGCGTAGCGCGGAGGTAGAACGCCCCTGGGTTCAATCCCCGGTACCGCAAAAAAAAAAAAATGTGTACTAACTACAGCAATCATAGAATGTAGATGGAAAAAAATCTTTGCTGTTGTTTAGAAATGTTGGCATATAGCAATAACGAGAGAGTAGACTGACTTTTTGTTTGTTATAGTTTTGTTTTTTACTTCTGTGCAGTCAGTCAAGGTTCCCCCATATTACCTGTGCCTGAGGCAGGGACTCCCCCTGCCGTGCCCTGGTCACCAGTGTTCCAAAATCTGTCTATCTGAGCCTCAGCAAGGATGCAGGGCATTTTGACCTTGAAGTTCTACCATCATCTATGTCTCATTATCATAAACAAATTTAAAAACACTTTCATTCATTCTCGTGCTTTCCCAGTTTCTGTTTGGTAGTAAGGCCTTGCAATGAATTGCATGGACTCTGAAGTCAGCTTTCAAGGTTCAGACCCCAGCTAGGCAAGTTACTTAGCCTCTTGGTGTTTCCATTTCCTCCTTCGGAAAATGGTGATAGTAATAGTACACACCTCATAGAGCTCAGGAAGGAGGGTTAAGGAATTAGTACATATGGTGCTTAGAAAGATGCCTGGCATATAGTAAACACTCAAAATCCAGCTACGCCCGACCCCTCTTTTTTTTATTCTGATTATTTTCTTCCATGTTCTATACCCCATATCTGAGAAGCTGCAAAGTTGTCTCCAGTCTACTTTCTTTTTTATTCCAATTATTGCTTCCTAGTTCTTTCATTTGTTCTCTATTGTAGTATTGTAATAGTCTCCTAGTTGTCCTACCTGTAATGCATTTTTACATTCACTGAACATTTACATAACGTTAACTCTGTGCCAGGCACTATTCCAGATGGGAGCAAATGAGCCTTGGGGAACTTATAATCAAGCAAGGGTAAATAGAGTCGTGAGCAAAGAAAGGTAATGCAGTTTGCACATGCTGTGAGAGGAAAGTTTCTGCAGCTTATATTGAAGGAAGAAGTCAGAAATGCCTCATGATGGAAGCAGGGGGATATAGGGCCAATTAGCATGGGCCCCAGACACGGACCCACCAGGGCTCCAATTTTAATTCTGCCACTTCTTAGCTCCAGGACCTTGGAAAGATTGTGTATTTGCTCATTTTTTTTAATAAAACACTTCAAGCACCCAGGCCCAGTGGTGCACAGCTGTAATACAGTACTTAGGTGACTGAGACAGGAGGATTGCAGGCTTAAGGTCAACCTCAGCAATTTAGTGATGCCCTCAGCAACTTCGAGAAAGCTTGTTTCAAAATAAAAAATAAAAAGGGCTGGGGGTGCAGCTCAAAGGTAGAATGCCCCTGGGTTCAATCCCTAATAATAATAATAATAATAATGGTAATAATAATAACCATGCATCTATCATACAGCTTTACTAAATGTTCCCATTTTCTCATAGTTATTTCAGATTTTTCATAATAAATAAAATATTAAAAATAGAGTTTAAGCAAGTTCTGTGACACCTCTCAGCTCAATGCTCTTCCTTCTTCCCTCTCTCTCCAGGAGCAAACATATTTTGAATTTGATATTTATCATTCCCAGGATGTTTTTGTATTTATAATCCATAGGTATCTATAAATAATCTGGAGTATTGTTTTGTGTTCATAAATTTTATATTAATTCTATCATGCTTTACATAGATTTTCATAACTTTCTTTGATCATTCAATGTTAGATTTTTGAAGGGTATCCATGTTTATGCAGATAACTTTCATTTATTTATTTTCACTGCTACACAGTATAATATTCCACTGAATGATTATTCTAGAATTTGTCAATCTATTCTCTTGTTAATGGGCACTGAATCTGCTTCCAATATTTGTTTATGTTTAACAACATTATAATAATGCCCTTCCATGTGTTTCTTTGTACACACACACATCAAAGTTTCCTCAGATCCACTGAAAAGCATATATGTTTTTAACTTTACAAGATATTACATAACTGCTCTGTGCCAGCACTGTGTGAGAGTTTCTGTTTCGCATCCTTGCCCACACACAGTATTTTCATCCTTTTCAATTTCATAGGTTTAAAAGAGCACATATTATTTTAATTTGCCTTTCCATGCTGCAAAAACATTTTCTGCTCCATTGTACAAAATACTAAAGTGAAATCTCTCTTTTCTTCCTTTTGCTACACCCCCCAGTCTAATTTCTGTTAGTACTAATCTAATTCTTTTTAGTTTATGGTATTTGGGCTGCCAAATTAGTCACCATTTTTCTCTGTGTAAAAATATCTCAAAGCAGGTGTTTACTTTGCGGGGTAACAGAGAAAGATGCATTATTTGCATAAGTAGAAGTAATATTGCTATGCCAACATTAAGGTTCAGAAAATGTCCTTTGGTTTTCCCCCTAATTTTTTCCCTTTTAGCCCTCCCACCAGGTGATAACCACCATGAGCAACCAAAATACTGCATTTAAATTTGTACTTGAGATATTTGCTGCTTGGTTTAAAAAAATAAAGTCCCCAAAAATCTGGCAAGGATGTGCTCTTGTTACTTTCCTGCCCTTGTAGAGTGGTGAGAGGTTTTAGACACAAGAAGGTCCAAATTCAAATCCAATTCACTGGACTTGAATTACTTTGATAATGCTCAACTAAGCATCTAGGTTCTGGGGTCTTAAACAATTCTTTTCCTTTCTTTTTTGATTTTAGGCTGTCATTTGAACCGATGAATGTTGCTTTGTTTCTTTTGAAAATCTCTCTCTCTCTCTCTCTCTCTCTCTCTCTCTCTCTCGTGTGTGTGTGTGTGTGTGTGTGTGTGTGTGTGTGTGT
>PVJS01008134.1:0-54057 GCA_004027185.1 Glis glis | reverse complement strand
GCGCCGGCCGGCGGGCTGCGGATGGCGGCGGGCTGCCGGGCTCGGGCGAGGGGCGGGGCGAGGCGGGGCGGGGGCCGGCCGGAGGCGGAGGCCGGGCCGGAGGCTGGCGGGACGCGGCGGCGACGCTGAGCTGTGCGCGGAACATGGCGGGCGGCGGCGACGCGGCCGCCCCGGGAGAAGGCGGCGGTGGAGGCGGCGGCGGCGGCGGCGCGGACGGCCAGGAGCGGGATGGCCGCGGCGAGGCGGAGCAGCCGGGCGGCGGCCACGGGCCCGCGCCGGCGCCGCAGCACACGGAGACGCTGGGCTTCTACGAGAGCGACCGGCGGCGGGAGCGGCGGCGCGGCCGCGCAGGTGAGGAGGGCGGCGGGCGGGCGCGGGCGCGGGGCGGGCGGGAGGGACGAGGGCGGCGTAGGCCGGGGCGCGGGGCCGGGATGCGGGGCCGGGGCGGCGGGCGCGGCAGGTGCGGCCGAGGAGCCGCCCCGTCCCTGTCCCCGTCCCCGTCCCCGTCCCCGTCCCCGTCCCCGCGCCCCGGCCCCGCGAGCCCCCGGCGGGGAGCGCGCCTTCGGAATTGTGTCCACGCCAAGGTGACTTGTGTGGGTTTTTTTTTCCTGTATTGTCAGCGAACTTGAGCCATAGAAACCTGTTAACTTGCTCTCTAACATAGATTTTTTTCCCCCTCACAGACTCAAGTTCACAGTCTGATCATGACCGTGAAGTTCAGTAGTTTTTCCCAGAACAGAAAGCTTGAGCACTTCTTAAAATGTTACATGTGAACTTTTTCCTAAACTGAAACTGAAGCAAAAAAATAATAAAATAAAAATTCTCTTTTGTCACATAGGAATAGGGAGTCCTTAGGAACCCTACTTTCAGTCATGGCTTTTAAGCGTATTCTTATAATATTGCCATTCCTGTGAGCTCCCAGGATTTTCTAGTTTTTAAAGAATTTTTTGAGATTGCATTTGTTTTTATATTGCAGTTGTATGTGAAGCTTAAAAGAGAGGAAGATTTTTTGAGATGTATGTTTCATTGACTAGAGTGATCTCAACGTTATCTTACATAATTGGAAGTCTTGAACAGCAGCTGAACCATAACTCCATTAAATTTCTTCCAACTAAAAAATCGATCTGTGCTAATACAACCGATTAGGGGTTCTATTACCTGTCATATCCTGCAACTCATACACATAGATGTTTAAGTTATACAGCTGATTGTGTCATTGATGGTCCACGGGTATTGGAACTATAGGAGTAGTTAAAGGCCATAAAGCTGATCAGGTGAGATCTTAATTGATTTGCTAATTCTCAAAAATGGACATAGATTTTTTGAATACATATCTTTGAAAACTTAAGTACAGACTGTATCTTGTTCTGTCTTTTTCCATTAACCACTTAAAATTTCTCAACCATACTTTATTTGGTTTAGTTGTCAGTTAAACACTTGCTGGCAAGAGTATGTACTTTCTAAAGTGGCAGGATCTAAGACAAAGTATTAAATCTCTCAACTGCCTGTTTCTTTAGACTTGACTGTTGAAAGCACTTTTCAAGTAGCAATAACTGTGGCCAGGTTTCACTATAGTTTCTGAAGTATTTCTGAGTTTGAGGAAAACCAACATTTCAGAAGCCGTTTTGTTGTTTACATGGAGAGAAAATGAAGTTATCAGGAGCCTTTGCTGAGCACAGGCCTTGTGCATTTGTAACACCTAATCTCCTTGGCTCTTCCTGGGGTGGGCCTGGATACTGGGACTTAGACTTCATCACTCCACATACCCATTCTTCGACATGTACTTAGCATGTTTAAAGCAGGACGTTTAGCCCATAGTTAAAGAAAATCCTTATCAGAGAGACCCCCTCCAGGTTTTAACTGCTGGATAGTCCTTGTTTCCCAGTCCCATCCGTTTTGTGTGAGGAGAGATGACAGTGGGCCCTCCTGTGTCGCTAGGTCACAGTAGCCTTGGGGATCAGGACCTAGGCGAGTATCCTAGGAACATTTCAGCTGGAGGCCCTAGCTGCTGGTGTTGGTCCTGTGGTCCCCCTCCTGTCCCCTGCTGTCTGTGCTAGGAGGGACACACAGCTCTTGCCACTGCAGGCCCCACCGGTAACTGCTGCTGCATTAGGAGGAGACGTCCCCACTCATTTAGAATTCTTTTAGCCATTCCTTCTTGGCCCACCCGATTGCTAGCTTCCTTCACTGCTCTGTAATCTTTCCTGTTCCTTTTCAGAATTTAGAAAACTGCTCCCTGAACCAGCTGGCCTTTGAGTGGCACCATCTAGTGTCAGACAAAAAGCATTTCTTCCTGAGTCAGAGGAGTCTTCCAAGGCGGGGGCACACTGGAGGTGTTCCTGGTCCATTGTTTAGCACAGTTCCTCTGCACTTGTGGGGGAGTGCCCCTCTGCAAGTTAGGCCACCCTTTGTCTTTCCTTTTTTAAAAGTCTTAATCCTAGTGTCTTGGTGGCTTGGCCATCAGTTAGTTCCAAAGTTCCCTTTATCATTTCTCCCAAGGAATGTAGGGCTTTTATTATAAGGCATTTGTTGGTCAGCCCTAACAGCCCAGGATTCCCTAAATGAATACACAGGTTAGCTGCTTATCTATATTCTTTCCGTCTGAGTGAAATGAATCAAAATGTAGCTTTTTATTTTGCCTCTACCGGGGATTGAACCCAGGGGCAGTCTACTTTCCAGCTACACCCCCGGCCCTATTTTTTATTCTTTATTTTGAAACAAGGTGTCACTAAGTTGTGGAGGGCCTCACTAAGTAGCTGAGGCTGGTCATGAACCTGCCATCCTCCCATCTCACAAACATGCGCCACCACCCCCGGCTAAAATGTAGCGTTTTTAAGGCTCATTTTTTGTTATTTTATTCCTGACCTTCTTGATATATATATTAGTTTGTGTATATATAGCTGTGTATACCACATTTATCTGCATCAAATGTAAGGGGTTTATTGTTTGTTTTCAAATTTATCTATTGCTTAGTTCTCAGAACTCCCTTTTTGACTTAACCTATAACCTGGCAGTCAGCTGAAACTTGCCTCAAATTTAGTACTTATATCTTAATACAGTTAGAGATGGATACCCCATTGACCATTCCTAAATGTCACTGGCCTTGAACTCTGAGAATGATGGTCATAGAGAATTACAGATGCATCTCTTCTTTTTTCCTTACTCTTGAAAATACTATAATTTCCATTTTGCTTTTTGACATAAGACCAGATAATACGTACTACCTGTCATCATGTTTCTGTGCTTGTTCCCCACTTGAACCATCCACAGAGGTCGTAGGTGGGAGAGGTACAGCCTTCCTCACATTTGGGTATCAATGTCCCAGCAAGTCAACTTTGGACTAAAAATTAGGCAATCTGTTCTTGGCTTGGCTCTGTTGTTGAGTTGCTTGGTAGACTCTGCTTGCCTAATCCATTTGGCGCTGTTTCATAACACAACTACTAAATAGTATCTAAATTATCTAAGCTGGTCTAGTCACCATGGAGACCTAACAGGGCTTAATTTAAGATAAGTGTGACACCTACCAGTGAGGATGAAACAATACCCACACAAGGCAAGTGCTGGAGATGCATGGGAATGGTGTTACCTGTAAAACAAACAAGCCTCAGGTCAGGTATGGATTTCCAGTGCAACAGTGCCACGGGGCAGAGTTTTTCCTTTTTTAATGGTGACTCTTCTTGACTTCTGGAGCTTAAGCTTATTTTCTGTCTTTTGGGTCTCTTCTTGAATTTCACCCATCACAGATCTCTTACTTTATCTCCATAAGAGGTTGGGCAGAGGCAGGAAGAAAGGTTGAAACTCAGAAAACCCAACTGATCCTGTTTTAGCAGTTTCCACAGAAGATATCGGGGGGGGGAAGGTTTTAACTATTCATATTCCTTAAGTCTTGTGATTTATATAATTGAAATTTTAAGTTCTTGCAAATACTAGTTTTATTAAAATGCATTTTCATTTACCCAGTCTTCACCCTCCATAGAATATTTCTGTCGTTATCCCTGTGGTCCCAAACATCCTGATGGATGAGGCTGGCTGATTCTGAAATTATGCTCTAGAGTCAGTTATTTCTTACTTACAAAGGAAAAGAAAATAATTAGAAAACTAGCTGGGAAATTTCTTGGAGTAACCACAACACTGACACAGATAAGTAAAATTAGCTTCTCTCTGACAAGCTATTGTTTCTCGCTTGCTTTACTTAATTAGTATATACAAAATAAACAAACAGTGAAAAGTTATTCATTTTGGTCTTCGATCAGTTCATCCTTTTGACTTTTTTCAGTGTTTAGCTTCACCCTAGTCTCCCTCCAGAATTCAGCCCTGGCAGCTCACCTGTGCTCCAGGCGGGGAAGACTCATTTTTTTTTAAGCCTATAGAAAACCTTAGAACATTGACTATCAAATTATTGATACTCTATTCCTATATTTTAATCCTTTGTTTTATGATCTGTGACCTTGGAAAAAGTTACTTTTTAATTTATTTTTGTACCTGTGTTGACCTCTAAATTCATGAATGTTCTCTTCTCCCCTAAATAGGACTATAAGCATTATTTTTTGAAGGACTTCACAATTTGAATATACTATAAAAAATGGTTCCTTTACGTACATTTGACTTAGGAGTGCACTGCTGTGATTTTGACTCCCAGATATGCTGATTCCTACTCGGCCTTGCACAAGATTGTGCCCCCGTATTTGTGTAATAAATTTACATTTAATATTTTAGTGTAACTGTAGTAGAGTTTATAAAAGCTTTCAGTTACTTAAGACTGGAGATTTGCATGCTTTATATTTTCTTAATAGTTAACCAGTATTACTTTTCAATTTGTTTTTTAATGTGCAGTACTATTTTAAGAAAGATATATTTAGACATATTACTGAACATACAAATATATTTATGATTACTCATTACTTTTAATTAATACTTTCTTATCCTAGGTTCCTATTTCTAAAACAAGCTGTCTCAGAAGACAATTAAGCATAATAGTTCTTATTTTAGGGATGAGTAAGAAGCAATTTATGCTATCCTTTTTTTCCATTTACGGTACTGAATTAAAGCGCAATACTGTGGTGGCAGGTGAATATTAATTAAAATATGCTGGAGGAATTGATTTGGATTTATGACTCGTATTTTCCTTACACTAAATATTCACAATATTTAATTCTAATTAGAAGCATTTGTGTTATCATTAAATAGTAGAATACTTCTGTTTGGATAAATGAATGAAAATTGGCTGACATCTAATAAGTTAAGTCAATGTTCAGAAAATAAATATTTGGATTATTTGATTTTGGGAAAGACTTTGTTCTTAAAATGGAAAGGCAAATGTTTGGAATAACAATTGGGAGTGACTCATTTGCTAAGAAAGAATGAAATGCCACCAGAGTATGTAAAGAGTGGAGGTGGACTTAGCTAGCCGAGTTCTTGAAGAATGGTATCCACAGGTAGAGAATAGTAGTCTTCCTAAATAATTAGCCAGGCAACTGTACCCCAAATCATATGGACACGTAAGTTCAGATAGGTGTGTAGAATGCTAGAGAATAGTGTTTAACAAAACAAAAACACAAACACCTGCACGCCTGGATACTGAAGATTGAGTAACACCCTGAGATTCCGCCTTTGCCAGGGAGCTGGGAGGGGACCAGAGGAGAGCACAGAGCCCGCTGAAGACTGCATGAGGCAGCGCTTTCCCCTCCTTCCGCGAGAGTCAGAGCCAGGTTAGGGCTGCCCTCTTCCTCCCCGTGGCTGCTGGATCAATAGATGAGTCTGATGTAGGGGAGAGAGCGTGCTGGACTTGAGGTTCAGAGAGCTAGCTTCTGGTCCCATTTTGCCCTTAACTTTTCAGTGACTTTGAACAAGTTTCCTAACTTCTTCAGTTTCTTCATCTGCAAAATGTGAATGCCATTATCTGTTCTCTTTAACTTTGTTGTCAGATTATGTGAAGTTATGCATGTAAGACCTTTGTAAACTGTCTCATGCCTCCAACTGGAAGGGTCCTAATCCCTTAAACACTCAGTTCTCCAAGAGGTGGTGAGAAGGAGGTGAGATGAACCCTTCAGGATACTTGGGAGGCTGAGACCGGAGGATCCGGGTTCGTGGCAAGCCTCAGCTACTTAGTGAGGCCCTCCGCAACTTAGTGAGACCCTGTTTCAAAATAAAATAATAAAAAATAGGGCTGGGGATGTAGCTCTGAGGTAGAATGCCCCAGGGTTCAGTCCCCAGTGCCGCAAAAAAAGAAGATACTTGATTACTTCATTATATCTTTAAAAACCATTCTCCAGCCCATCAGTGTGTGGTTAATCGAGCTCAAGGGCCACTCTTAGTTCAGAACTCACTCAGGGCTGGAAATCAGCACTATAGGGATACATGGTGCTTGCTCGCAGAAAGTTCATGGTCTCATAAGGAAGCCGACCAGTTAACAGTATAACTTCATAGAAGCAAGCCTAGGCACTGTGGGGGCACAGTGAACGTGGGGTGATGAGGTCCTAGTTTTCCAGAAAGAACATATGGGTCTGCAAATGTTTTAACATTCTCCATTGTAGAATCAAAATTGGGGTTTATAACTAAAATTCTTGATTTCTAGAGGTAGAATCCTGACACAATATTGTTTTGTATTTATAATATAGTTGAAACACTTGTTTTTTTATGTTTAATATTGTTTCTCTATATTTTATGATAACCTGTTTACAGAAAGTAATTACTTAGGCTATATAGTTTGTTAAATATATTTGTCATATTACCTTTCAATTATACAACCAGGATTGCAGAAATAGCATCAGTAAACATTAGGTAACAATCAAACCAGAATTGGTTAATACGATAGGACTTGCGAAATTTATAGTAAGTAGTCCAAGACATTGTGTCATACTTTGTGCTTCTTATATGCTTGCATACAAATGCTGGCAATCCCTCAATGGTCTGTGTGGAAGGTGAGTAGGTAGCAGGTGCTAGGGAACTGCCCGAGCCTCTGTTTTCTCCCTGAAGTTGGAGAGAGCTGGCGCTGGAACCTCTTCTTCTCACTGTTCATAACGTGCTCTTCTTGTGGATCATAGCAAAGCTCTGATTATGGTAAAAGTTGACCTCTGCAGTAACCGAGAAGGACATCTTGTGCAGGAGAATTTCCTAAATAAACAAAGGTGTAGCTATCTAAGGCTTTTTATTTAATTTGCTTTTTAAAATTTAAATGGATTGTGTGATAACCTGTTTGAGTGTCCATTCGACACAGATGACCTGCTCATGGCCAGCTTCTCTCCTTGCACCTAGGTGGAAAGTGAGAATGTCCCCATCTCTGCTCACAGGGCCCTCGCTGGCTGTGCCCTGAGCTCCTCTGCGGTGCTGTATTGCATGAAGCACCAGTTGCTTTTCACTCCCCACTCTCAAAACAATTCTGTCTGCCATGGGCTCTCTTCTCTTCTAGAGAATCTGGTATGGTCTTGGTTTGCCACTTCGGATCTCTGATTCTCTGTTTAAAATTGATGCATTGTTATTTAGTAAGCAGTTCCACTAATGTTGAACATTTTGATTAATTCTGCTCTTTGTGTTCATGCAGATCATCTTTAAATAGAAAAAGTCAGTGTTAAAGAAACATGGAAAAATGTCAAAAATTATAATATCAGAAGGAGCAGATTAGTCTGGCATTCGTGGCACATGCTTGTAATCCCAGTACTTGGGAGGCTGAGACAGGAGGATCACAGGTTCAAGGCCAGCCTCAGCAAGTTAGGAAGGCCTTTGGCAGCTTAGTAAGAGCTTGTTTCAAAATAAAAAATAAAATAGAGCTGGGGGTTTAGCTCAGAGGTCGAATGCCCCTGGGTTCAATTCCCCAGTACCACACCCAAAAATAAAAAATAAAAAAAGAAACAAATTGCCCACCTGAAAGTTTAACCCAGTTTGCCTTTTGCATCATTTTCTCAGTCTGCCCCCTTGCTACCTGCCTTCTAAGGGAACTGTAACTGACTATTCTTTTTTATCTTTATAATTCTTTCTTACCCATTCTCCTCCCTTTCCAGTCCATTTTTAGCTCTTCGTTTTCTGGCTCTGCTCCTACTCTCTCTCACCACACTCTTCCCTGTGATTTTTCTTCTTCCCTGCTCCTTGTGTCCTTTTAGCGAGCATTTGTTTCTCACTATTACGTGCTGGCCCCGAGTCTGCAAAGGTGAGTGAGACAGCTAGACAAGATGAATGTAACTAGATGTGGGTGCTCGGGGAGCCGAGTGGGGGAAGGCTGGATTCGGCCTGGGAGACTTAGGCAAGTCTTCACAGAGAAGGCAGTATGTGCACGTTCACATGTAGACAGTTGGAAGGGAATTCTCAGGTCAGGGAGCAGTGTGAACTGACTGTGTTTGGGAGAAAAGTGGGAGAAATGAAAAGCAGTATAACCAGAGAACTGTGACCTAGAGGTGCAGGAGGCAGGTGTGAGACATGACTGAAGAGATGGCCGTGGGCTAAGTTGGATGGACTCTGGTACCGCCACCCTGGGGAGTGGGACCTTATCCTGGAGGGAACCAACAGCCACCGCCACCCTGGGGAGCTGGGACCTTATCCTGGAGGGAACCAACAGCCACCGTGGGGTTTCAGGAATTCAGCAGAGCAACTTCTGTTCTGGCTGATAGTTGACTAGGATTGAAGGAAGGAAATACTGGAAGGAGGGTGCACAGTGGGGAAGATTTTGCAGTAACCTGGAGGGAGATGATGAGGACCAAATTCAGTTGAAGTATAGGAGGAAGAGTAGAACTTGGTTTCAGAGAAAGACTCAATAGGACTTGGTGAGAGGAGAGAGGCAATCCCCAAAACTGGCCCTGAGCTTCTAGCATGGCAACTCTGCCTGATGCTAGTGATGCCCGAAAGTCAGGACTTCAGGATGGGACAGGTTAGTGGGAAGATACTGGGCTCAGTCTCAGAGGCGATGAGGGGTCTGGGATATCCAAGCAGAGTTGCTCTAGAGGCAGTGGAAGTATGGCTCAGGAGTCAGAGCTGACGATGTGATGACTTTAGCACTTAGATGATATGTATAGAAAACAAAGGAAAAAGAGAAGGTAGCCATGGACACTTCAGAGAATACAGACATTCAGGGCGGCTGATGTCCCACTGCATCTTGCATTCGTTAGGTGATAGTGGGTGGAGGTAGGAACTAGAAACACTTAGGATCAGGTGGAGCAGGAGGAGCCACTAAAGAGACTCAGGCCAGAGACGTCAGCCATCCATCGAGAGAAGAGCGCCACTGCGGGAGGACAGGGAGGGATGGGGAAGCCACGGACACTGCTGCTCAGAGATGATGGTGAAGTGACCTTTGGGCCCAGGATTCAGAATTCACCAGTGAAGTGTTTATGTGGAACCTCTTGCTCTCTGAATGTCCTGTTGCTCCTCAGTTTTCACTTGAAGGAGTTGGCATTTATAGATATTAGTTGACATTCTTTTCTTTCTCCTTAGAAAAGTGACTGAACTGAGTATGAGTATAGTTCTTATCTCACTAGTCATGGCTGTTCTCATTTGCTCCTCTTCAGAGCAGATCTTGTTCTAGTTCCTAGTCAAAAGTTTTCTTCTATGTGGATTAGGTTATGCTAAGCCCTTTTGGACATTGCTAATATAAGCAATAGAGTCCACATCTTGTGTACATTTAACCCGTGTGACTTTAGCTGAAAATGTATTGAAGAGAGAAAGCGCGACACACATAGTGTATCCGGTGGCCTTGCCTGTCTTGCACCAGGCTGGAGTGTGTGTGTGTGTGTGTGTGTGTGTATGTGTGTGTGTGCGGGCGTGCGTGTGTGTGTGTGTGTGTGTGTGTGTGCGTGTGTGTGTGTGGTGGGAGGTCTGCTTTTCTCTCCCTCAACTCCTGAAACAGGTCTGCTTTTCTCTCCCTCAGTTTCAACCCCAGGCATCTCTCACCATATCACAACTATCCAACCAGGTTAGGAGTCTGATGTTTAAAGAGGGGTGTGTGTGTGTGTGTGTGTGTGTGTGTATGTGTACATATATAGCACATAAAACACAACATGAGCAAGAAGCCTCTCAACCTAATGCTTGTAGAACTGGGGATCTGTTCCGGGGCTGTTTTATGCCCAGTGTTCAGACCCACAGTTAAATCTGCTTCTTAGTCTTCCTAAGGGCTTTTCAAGGGTGTTTTGACTATTAAACCCTTTCCCCCACATCCAGACTACCTTCTAGCACACAGAGAAGATGCAGCTTTTTAAGTAGATACACATAAATGAAATCAGTCTTCCCTAGGCGTCATTTTTGGGAGGGAACTCCAATACTGCATTTGGTAGCAAGGCCAGCTCAGAGCACAGAGAACACTTTGAAAGCTCTTGGTAGCCCGAGTTCTGGAGGCGAGTTGGCTTCCTGCAGAGTGAGAGTGGAAAGGTCTAGGTGAAGTCGGGGTCTGAGAGTCCTTGAGGTGGCAGCTGTCAGGGAGTGTGACTGCTAGAAAGAGCAGGGTCAGGCGTCCACCCCTGTGAGCTCACCTCAGCCTCCAGCCGGAGCTGAGTGGAAAGCATTTCACCTGCTTTGGCCTCGCCTTCCTCATTCGAGACACGGGGGCTGTGGATGGATTTGCTTGAGGAAACATGGGAAATGGGAAGATCATAGGAAAGCGAGGTTCTGCTTTGTGTGGCTGTGGTGACTGTCCTCTTGTTGGGAGGCTTCATGCGATAAATACCAGTTTTGACCTGCTTTTGCAGGATCTCTGAGGCTGAACCTAGAGGGAAGCATTCACAGGCGTCTGTGTGGTTCACCGGCTAAGTTTGTGGCCTACAGACATGCCTGCCAGGAGACCTGCTCCCTTGAACTATCCATGACCACTTTTAGATTCTTGAGAGCTATTCTTTTCCTCCTCCCTTTCTCCGTCAGTCCAGGTCCCACATCACGTGTAAGACCCAGGACTGGGCTCCCGAACAAGATGCTGTCGGACTCTCCTGGCTCTGGGTAGTCACTCCCTTCCATATCCCGGTGGCTTTCTCAGTTTATACCTGAGTCGTAATGTTCCTAGTATACTTGCGGGCCATTTGTGTGTAGTTCACTTCTAGGTACAGAATTATAGATTCATTTTGTTCTCTATGTTTTACGTGTGTTACTTGTGGCCCCAGCTAGCCTATAAATTCCTTGATAAACACTGTTCTTTTTGTTTTGTGTCATTTTCTTTTTTCTGTAGAGCTTTCATTGTTGAGGTTCCTCAGTGCTGAACTAACAAGAGGGTACTTCCTCGAACATAACGAGGCCAAGTATACAGAAAGAAGAGAAAGAGTGTACACTTGTATGCGAATACCGAGAGAATTGGAAAAGGTACTTTCTTTTTTTCATTTCCAGACATCATTTTGAAAGTTATGTCAAAGTGTTAATTATGAAAAAGAAATTGTGAACAACTTCAGTTCAGTTCCTAAAATATTGGAAATACTGTAATAGTAGTTAAATTTATTGGGAAAGTGGGAATTCCCAGATAGGAAGAGGCTTCAAAAAGTTATATTTTTAGTTTAATAACCAATGATAGTATATTAATAAATTTTATCAAAATCTTAACTTTGCTACTTATTAAACTTATATTTGTGCCATATCCAAATAACTTTTTCCAAGGAATTAATCTCCACTTCTGCACTCTTATAGTTCCTTTCAGTTTTGTTTTTCTAGAAGCAGTAGTTTTTCCACTCAGCATGATTATATAGCTTCAGCCTTTTTTAAGGGTTCAGTTTCTCAGAATCCGCACATATAGAAAAGCATACATGACAGATGATTGTGACCTTTGTCACAGTAAGCATCGCGGTAAGGGTAAGCGAGTACCAGCAGCACTAAATCTTCCCGTGTCTCAGCCTCTCAAGGTGAATCAGATAGGGCACAAATGCTTTGATTCCTCTAGGCGCAGTGACAGTTGGTGAGTCTGAGCCATTACAAATTGTCTTACTAGAAGAGAAGTAAGAAATACTTCAGCTTAGCTATATTGAAACATGTTTTCATACTTTTATGGTAACAAAGCTTGTGAGAATCATGCTCTTGGTTACTGTGGCTGTCAGTGTTTTGTTGGTTTGCTCATCAGTGCACTGAAAGGCCAAGAGGTGTGGCAGGCAATGGAAAGCCGGGACCCAACCGGGCTGGTCCATGCTCTTTTCTTTCTGATAATCCATCAGTTTGCTAGGATGATGACAGCTAAGCGTAGAGTGACAGTTTCAGGACCATTGCTTTATGAAGGTTCTTGGTGGTGTGTCACTTGCTGCAGCTTAAGGAGTTATATATTTGGGTAAGAGTTATTGAAGTGGTGCAGTGAGCCAGCAGAGGTTGAATAGAGAATAAATATGGCCACGGTTTGGTGGCCTGTGATGAGGGCTAGTTAGTGTGCTTATTTACCACTATGTTGCTGCTTGTCTGGGGAGCATGAGGTTCCCATGGAGGAGCCTGAGGGGCTGATGGATGGGGAGGAGATGGAGAGCCATGTGGAGCTCTCTCCAGCACCCCCGTCCCCCGCATACGCTGTGCAGCAACTGCATTTGATGTAGTGGGGTTTATCTAAGATCTTGCCTGGGACTGGGAGCAAGGGGAGAGGGATTTTATTTTTCTGCTTAGAAGAAATTAAAGATGAAACCATTTCTTGTGCCTGACAACACTTTGCAGTTGCTTTTCAAAGCTGGCTTTTTTGTCCAGTGATAAGCTATGAGGTGGACATGAGGACAGTGTGCAGAGGCGGGGGAAGGGGAGGGCCTGTGTGTGCAGGACAGGGCCAGCACATTCGGCCTTTACCCTTTGGCCTCAGCCCTGTTGTAGGGAAGGTTTCCTCCCACTGATCCGAGCAGTGCTGAATGCCCATTTTTCTCTGGGGAGGACATAGAGGGTTTTGCCTGTGACCCACGGCTAGACTTCATGGTCACAGCCAGCGGGTTGCCTCAAGGGGCAGTATGTGTCTCGCCCCTGTGTTACCATCCTGTGGCAAAACTCATGAGCAGGGGCAGCATCCACTCATGCCTCAGAGGCACATTCAGTGCCCACTTCCCACTCTGCTCTTCAATAGCAGCTTAAAATGACAAGTAATACTGCTGCATCTCACGTTTGTTACTGTGAGTATCAGTCTCCTGGGGAAAATGGCACAGGTCTTATGTATAAGCAGGTGTGTTTAAACTCAGGCCACTGCAGGACCACTGCTGGGTCCTGTATCTATAGTTGCCATCAAGATTTTTTTAAAAGAAAGGAATTAGAAACAGTATCAGAGAGCATTTCCCATTTGAGAGGATAGTATCAGACAAGTTGAACACTGCTCATACACAATTGTCATAATTTTCTAATCATTTTGTTTCCTATGAAGAAGGCTTTTGGTTGTAGGCCTATTTAGGAAAATTTGATGATTAGTCTCTTAGAACAACACATGAGAAGCTTTATGGTGTAAATGGACAGAAGGATGTCATATTTTTTAATTTAGAGCAATTTCTCCTTAACTTCTCAGACCAAGTGAAACGTAGAGAAAAGCAGAGTTCGGTTGCAGTTTAATTCCAGTCTTGAGCATCTTCCATAACAGCATGAATTCTCTCTGGTATCTTTAAGGCCTTTGCTTTATACAACACTTTTATGTACATGTTTTAAATAACATTTAAAGCTGATATAAACATCAACAACTTATTTGGGTATTGAAGTTAATTTAAATTATTTTATTGGCTTTTAGTTTACATTGTCTATTCTAATATATAATACCTTGTCCATCCTTTTTTCTTGCTTTTTGGAAAGTCCTGTGATGTTTTTCTCTAACATTTTCAGGAAGGGAAACTTTAAACTTACAGAGCACTTTGCTTCTACAAAGCTTGCAAATACCACAGAGCATGTAATTAATGTTTATACTTTAATGTCATGAGAAAGATCAAGTATTTCTTACCAAACCTGTTTATTAATATAAAACAAAACAAACAAAAAAGCCCAGAATTTTTGTGTAATATTGTTGGTAGATTAACAATTTATACTTGACATTTAGTAAAGGTGAATTGCTTATATATTTGAAGTGGCATTTCCAACTTTTCATTAACACTTTTTCATACCTGAACATCTTATTCTAATATAACAGTATAAAATTTTGGAGTGTTTTGTTGTCTTTGAGGGCACTTCTTTTCTACCCAAATCCCTCCTCCCCATCCCCCATATGTTCTGGGGTTGTGTTCCAGACCTGCTGTAACTCCGTCTGCTCCACTTGGGAGCTTCCTTTTCTCTCCCCTACAGCTGAGTACCTTGAACTACACTTGTTCTGCATTCTAAATGGAGGGGCAGGATAGAGAAGCGGTGCCTGACTTCAGATCTGGGCACAATTTATCACTATGAGTCCTTGAGCAATTCTCCTCATCTTCCTGTGCCTCAGTTTTTTCATAGTGAGCTCTATTGAGGTGTTTTAAAATCTGTAACAATCCTTCACTTCATTACATTAGGGGAATGTCCTGCAAGGAAAAATTCCCTGTAAGGAAATACTCAGTGGGAGAACTTAGTTCTACTTCTGTGAGGGTCAGAGGGGTCAGCATTGTGGAAAAATAGTCCAAAGCCTTCAAAATATCATAGAAAGCCTTTAGTTGTTCATCAGAGCAAGGTGCATGTTAAGAAGATGTAGTAACAGCTTACCTTTGTTTCAGTAAACAATCCCAAGATTTCATTGTAGAACTAATAGGGACTGCTTGCTACTCAGACCCACATTTGTGGCAGTGATCTCTTGGGCATCCTACTCGGTTTCTAATCTTGAGATGTTTGGAGAATCATCCCTCTGAATTCTTCTCATGATCCATTGTTTGTGACACGCTTGCTCAGATGTCCCCCCATGTGCTATTGAGAAGCAGGAGAACCAGGGCAGATGTCTCAGAAGCTCAGCAGCCTTAGCTGGCGATCGTCCCCTCTCTCCAAGGTGTGTCGCCCTTGCTTGTGGCCGTGATGACAGCAGCTTCCACACTCCTGCAGTTGTCTTCCTTTCTTAACCTTTTTGGGGGACAGGGCCAGTTTAGGGCAGGGCCAGCAGCCTCCTCCAGAAGCTTGAGCCTGATGGAGGAGCAGCCCCGGCCTCCCCAGCCTCTGCACGTGGTGAAGTCCTGGCTACCTGTCGGGAACGTAGGACGAGCTGGCGAAGAAAGACTCGGGCCTCTGCCCCGTTCACTGATGTATTTTAAAGACAACTTGTGCACTTGGCACTGTGGGACTGTTTGGCACTAGGGGGTTGAACCCAGACGCATTCTACCTCTGAGCTAAACCCCCAGCCTGATTTTATTTCTTATTTGGAAACAGGGTCTCACTAGGTTGTTGAGAGTCTTCATACTTGCTAAGGCTATCCTCGAACCTGCAGTCCTCCTGTCTCAGCCTCAAAAGTACTGGGATTAGAGGCATGCGCCACCATGCCCAGCTTGTGGAACTGTTTTTGTCAGTAACTTATTTCCAACATGTTAGCTTTGGAAACATCTTAAGTCTCTTCCTCTGTCTTTGCATTGTCCTTAACTGGGCCACTGGGATCCCATACTCAGACTGATATTCTCCTTCTTAACCGTCCCCTCTGCTTACTGTCAGCCTGCTGTATACAGTGCAGCTGATCACTCCCTGAACAGTGGGTGTGAGCCTAGGAGATGTGTGATGGCTGCCCACAGCAGCCTTTCTCCACTGCAGCAGCTGTGCAGACCTCTGTTGTCCAGGTGCCTCTCCACCTGCCCCCGGCCCTCCTGCATCATCCCAGTCCCTCAGCGGGAGCTTCGCAGTCTGTCCATCCCCTGTAGAGCACCAAGTGATAGCTCCTGCTGCTGGGTTGTTATGAGACTAAGTAAGGTAACATGGGTCGGTGATGAGAATATAACAGGAGTCAACATGGATTGGAAATAAGGAAATCTCAAGATCGTTCTGTGTATTCCACGTGCACAGTCTATTCAGTTGATTTATTTTCCTCTTATGGAATATGTCTTCTGTAAGTGTGCTCCAGATGTAGACTGTAATTATTATAAAGTCATTTATCAAGATTACTAGCTTTCCATGGTTACAGAGGTTTGTGTAACTTTGCCTATCATAAAAGAATGTGACTTATGGCAGTTGTTGGCCATCTCCTAAAGTGTAGACCTGAGGGCATGATGTTTTGAATTCAGGTGAATATAAAATAAATGACTTTATTACAGGGATGTCCTTGAATCTGCCGTGATTGCTTTCAAAGTCAGTCATTTGCAGACTTTCCTATTGAGGGCCCATTCCCCTTGACATTCTTCTAATAATGGATCCCTGCTGTGGGTTCGTTGAGAACTTCTGGAGCATAGGATAAAAGTTTGAACACTTTAGCAATTAACTGAAGATCCTTTTATCCCTCTTATTTAGTAATCACATTCTAGTCTCATCGCCTGCTCACTTTGCACCATGCACGCTGGTCTCTTGGTTTGGAATTCTGGCTCTCTTCACTAATGCCCACCTTGTCTTCTCTGTGGGAGACTTTCCTACCCTTGCCATGCATATTCTTCACCCCCCCGCAACATTCAGAGATGCACATGCACAGGCCTGATCTCTCCTCCTTGTTTCCAGAGCACAGTGACCACTTAACCACACTAGCACCAGTACGCAGTTTATGTCCAGCTCACGAGGGTGTGAGTTCCCCAGGGAAGGTATCTTTCCTAATGACCTTTTATCTCCCAGTGTAGGATTGAGCAAGACATGGTCTTAGCCCTTTTAGAAGTAGACAGACCCAGGGCTTTATAAAAACTGAGACTTGGGGCAGGAAAGGGGAGCTTTTTCTAAGCTTTATGCCTCTTTCTAACTATGGTCCAGACCAGTGATCCTCAACTAGGTGGTGGTGCGTGGTGGTCATGGTGTGGAGGTAGTATTCAGAATTTCCACAACCTGGTCTGTGTACTTGGAAGACATGGTTTGTGAATTCCAAAGCTATTTTTGCTCCTTTCATTTTAGCCATAATATTTTGTTTATCTTGAAATGTCAAATGGCATTAAAAGGAGGGCAGGAGATTTTTCAAAAAGGAAAACAAAGATTTAAAAAAATCCATTCTTCAGAGGGAGAGGCCAGCAATTTTTAAATTTCTTTTGAGGCAGGTAATTTTTGAAATGGGTAAGAGTAACAGTAGTAGGTTCAAAATAAATGCGGTAAGAGCAAAGTGTAGAAATTCTTACAAACATATAATGTTGACCTACAGTGTCAACATTTCCATTTTGTAATTGTCTCAACTTTGAAGGTCAGCTGTTAAGAACATTTGTTAAATCTTTTAAAACTATAGAGAGAATGGTGAATCCAGTGGTGGGTTTGAGCCTTAGCAGGCTGATTGCGCATGTCAGTTGTAGAAACAGTGGTTCTGTTTTCTGCAGACTGACTGGTGTCCTGGCCCTGCCTGTGCTGCTATAGAACTTGGGTAGGCTCCTTAGTATCACTGCAGAAATGTGGGGCTACTGCTGTTGGCCTCTAAGAGGGGACCTGAAGAGGGCCGAGGCCATAGGCAGAGGCTGCTGAAGTCCTGCCAGACAAGGTCTTGAATGTTTCTGTCCTTTGATTATCATCACTTCAAGGAATTGTGAACCACCTCACTCATTAAGCAATTATTTTGAAATAGTTGTTTTTCATATTCATTTTGATAAATCTCCACACTAAGAATGAATTTTAAACGAATGCTTCTAAATCTGATATCTGCAAGTTGTAGCTTGGTGCTTTTAATTCACTTCTGTATAAAAAGTATCCCAGTGTGTCCCCACTTACTGCCCTCTGCAAAGCGTCCCGTGGCCAGTGTGACATGTCTCCACTGCCGTGGCCACTGCTCGGGGACTGAATGTCAGCCTGCCTCCCTGTCTAGGGACCTGATGTTCAGACTGGGTTACCACTTTTAGTGGGTCATGAATTTTGAAAAGGGAATCGAACATATCAGCCTGTATTTCATAGAGTAAGTATTTTTGATGAAGCTTTCCTCAATGTTTTTTTGTGGTACAGGAGCATTCTTCCTCTGAGCTACACCCCCAGCCCCATCTTATTTTTTGTTTTGAAACAGAGTCTCACTTAAGTTGCTGAGGGCCTTGCTAAGTTGCTGAGACCGGCCTTCAACCTGCTGTCTCAGCCTCCCAGGTACTGGGATTACAGGTGTGCGCCACCACACCCAGCTGACTTTGACCTTCCTAAAGCAGTGAACATGTATTTTATTCACCTGTCACAATATTAGCCTCATCAGAGATATACAATAAATATTTGGTTAAAGGAGCAGAAGAGAAACATATCCAAGAATGAGCCAGCCCTAGGAAGATTTTCACCTAAGACTTTGTGGAGCATTTTGTCTTCTGTTCCTAGGATGAGGTGTGTCTACCACAGAATGCAAAAAACGATAAAAGCCCAGAATGCCAATGTGTGCATTTGTCTTGAAGCATTTCCATTATGCATTGATTCTTTGCCATTTCCATTTTCTGCTTTTTGTTATATATGCAATTGCTAGTTCAAAGCAATGATATTCTCAATCCAAGGCTTTCCCTGTAAAGGTGAGAGACAGGTAAAGTAAGATACAGCACTCTACACGATGGATAATGTAAGGTGAGACTGCAGTGGAGGAACCGGAGGAGGGAGAGAGGAAGCGTGAGGAGGGGCTGACGCACAAGGTGTGACGTCCACTCACCTGTGACTTAAGGAGGCACTTCCAAAGTCCCTGTGCTTCGTGCATTTTACCAACAATATTGTGTTTCTTTTGAAACTTCAAATGGCATTTAAAGGAGGGCAGGAGATTCTTGTGTTTCTCAAAAGGGAAACAATGGAATATACCACTGATTGTATTACTTTATAGTCACACATATATATCTGAAGGGGAATTTTCATTAAGCATTACTTAAGACTGCCTGAATACTTTATGGTTATTTGGTCCAAATAAAAAGGATCAGTAATTACCCATTTTATCAAGATGCCATACAAATTAACTGGAGGTGTGAAAGTACACATTACTCTTGTTAATTTGTTCTCAAAGGTTATAATTCTTAATAACATATTTTCAAAGCTAGCAGCAAACCTAAATATGGAAATCGTCATGCCTTTTATAAATTTGAGTCATTAAATTTCTATTATTTCTGCATTTTTATGACACTAGGCAAATGGGCAAGACCAGTTAGTAGAAAGAAAATTGCCTTAACCCCTATGCCTAGTAAAAATATAAGAGCAGCTGGGCATGATGGCACGTGCCTGAAGTCCTAACACTTGGGAGGCGGAGACAGGAGGATCATAGGTTCAAGGACAGCCTCAGCAATTTAGCAAGACCGGTTGCAAAAAAAAAAAAAGGAGTGGGGGCAAGGGGTAAACTCAGTACAAACAAACAACAACAACAAAAAGATTAGGAATTTCTTGTTCTTCTCAAACTGCTTTAAAGAGAGACTGGGGCCGTGGGTGAGACCAGCACTGGAGCGCTGCCTCCGGGACTCTGCATCCACCCTTCCTCGCTGTGGTTTCCTAGTGTGTTCAGCAGGAGTGATGATTACCTCAGAGCGCTGTCAGGGGGATTAACTAGCAAGCACCTACCACCACCCTGGAGCACCGAGAACAGGGAAGGCATCCTTTGCACAGCACTGAGGTTCCAGGGTCGCTGCACACGGTGAACGAGATGCGTGCGCAGACACATCACGCGACTTTCTTTACATCCTTTGTGGGTGAATTTTTCAGAATTACATCTTGTTTGCTCTTCTAGGAAATGTTCTCCTTCTCATATGTAAGGAACTTATAAGAATGCTATGTTCCATGAGAATGTGTAACATGAGAACAACGGGTACAGTAGTAGTTGAGTCACATTTCAAACTCCAACGGGCATTTCTGTTGCTTTTCTTTTGTATTATATATTCTCACAGACATGAATGATTTCTTCCGGTTGGCGTTTCTTTAGATTGCAGCCACTCACTTTCCCTCCACTTCTGCATTGAGATCTGTCCTGTTGATTGACAGCTCCAGGGGCCCAGCACAGGCCAGCGTGGTGTGAGAAGATTCTTGCGGGTCCACTGAGTTTATGGGACGGTTTTAAAATGTGAAAGGGAGGTCGTTAGGCTTGTGTTGTTTACCACCAGTGACACTAATACAAATTCCTCCAAGCCAGCAGAAGGTGACTTGGGGATTTTAAATTTTATTTTAAGTAGCGGGGTGCAGTGGCACATGCCTATAATCCCAGTACTTGGGAGGCTGAGGCAGGAGGACCACAGGTTCAAGGCCAGTGCACGTGGCAAATTAGTGAGACCCTGTTTCAAATTAAAAAAAAATAAAAGTAAAGGACTGGGGGTATAGCTGAGAGGTAGAATGCCCCTGGATTTACTCCCTAGTGCCCCAAAAAATATTTTAAGAGAAAGGTTTAGTCTTCCTCATCATTACTTTCTATCTCTGTGCTCCTGCCCAGGATTTGTGCCCCTGGAGCCCCCACCCCCACCCCGTGCCCTTGTCCCTTCTGCCCAGCCCACCCCCTGTGTGTGGCATGCGCCCTCATCTTCTCAGATGTCATTTAAGGGTCTCCTCTTGTGTGGTGCTTTTCTAAATCTCCCAGGTTGGTTGGATGTTGGGCCTCCCTGCCCTCACACACCCAGATTCGTCATCGCAGCCGGTGGTCATTGTGCCCACAGTAGGAACGGGCTTCCTGGTGCTGCTGTTCCCTCTGGGCTGAGCCTGTTAACTTGGCCGCATTAACTGCTCAGTAGATGATGGCTGAATGGATAATCTGTTCATCCCAGGGTGAACTCGTGGAAAGACAACCACACACTTTCCTTTCCAGTGTGCTGGGTCCTTAAGAGTACATACCAAAGAGCCTTGTGGGAGCCTTGTGGGAACCTTGGGTTCTGGCAGTTTCTGCCCGGTGCTCCACCTGCAGGCAAGGGAAGGCTTCTCAGTGACAGGAGCTAGGGAATAAGGACCCCTGCCCATAGTCTGTAGTCTCACGTAACAGTCTTTCGTGTGTAAATCAGGAACACAGACTCCAGAGACTGGGTGACTGACCGACTGTCCTGGAGACATGAGTTTTAAAACTAGTCTGTAGCACGTGACTTAGTGGATTTTTAGCATTGTATCATTGTTGTCTAAATTGTTGAAAACAAAAAAGCAAACAAAAAGCTATTAGAATCTATATATTCAGCTTAAGAAATCTGGCATATATGTATAATGTATTTTGAGATATTCTTGTCAAAAATTAATAAAATTTGTGTTCTTATTTAGAGATGTATTAGTTTGCTGGGGCTACCCTAACAAATGCCAGGATTGGGTGATTTTAACAGTAGAAATTTAAGTTCAGCCAGTGGGCCTGGTGGGCACAGTTCAGCCTGTGCAGTGTGAATTTTAAATACTGCGCACAGGTAGGACTGTGGACTGGCTGAGGCACATAGTGAGGACATCCGCGTCATCCACGTCTGTGTGTCAGTCACGCAGAGTCTGGTAGCCTGGGTGTGGCTGCTCTGACAAGCCATCTAGAGACTCCACCTTCCTTCTGTTAGATATAACCCTAAATTTAACAGGTAAAAATGTATAATGTTACCAAAAAATAGGATATGGCCAGTACCCAAGGCGGGGGAGTGAAAGCAGCAGCTGGTCCTGAGTAAGATCGTCCAAGTACAAATTTCTGTGTACATGAAATTGTGTCAGCAATCAGTTTACATATTTTAAACCATATTTTAATTTGATACATATTCCAGTCTTTTCTATCAGTGAAACACTCCAATAAGCAGGAAATCAAAAATTATAAGAATAAAGTTAGAGGTGAAAAGTTTTATCTAAAAGGATTCCTTAATATCATTAATTTGAGGAGGTACCCAGAAAGCGACATCAGATGTGTCATAGCTGTGGCAAGGGCAGCTTACTTGTCTTTTCAATAATTGACTTCTGTCTTCAGTAATCCAAAGACACAGGAAGGAGAAATACAGACTTGCAGTTTGAAAAAGGACTGTCCCTAAAATGTGATTCACATGCCCCAATACAACTATTAATTTCTTATCCCCTGAGCTATTATTAGAAGTTAATTTTTCATAAATTATAGAATTTAAGTTGTTTTAAATGTTTATCTACAATTGTGTGAGAGTATTTATGTGTTTTTTCTCTCCTCTGACATGCAGCTCATGATCTTTGGCATCTTCCTGTGCCTGGACGCGTTTCTGTATGTGTTCACTCTGCTTCCTTTAAGAGTTTTCCTGGCACTCTTCAAGCTTCTTACTCTGCCTTGCGATGGCTTCAGGTGAGTTCAGATCTCTGTTTCATTATTTTTTCTACTTGTAGGGTTTTTAGACTAAGGAGATTTATTGTTTTATTCATTCTTTAACTCTTAATGCATAAATTAACTCTGTTCATCTTTTCACTGAATATTATATAACCTATCTATATAATATTATACATTCTGTATGCACTTTTTTCCCCCTCCAGAATGATTTTGAACCGAAACTTTGTTTTAGCCAGTAAATTAACACTAATGCAGGAGGCTGTGTAAGGGCCCAGGACCGAGAGTCCACGGCTGACTGACCATGTTCCTAGCTCACCTCTCCCTTGACTTTCTCAAAGTCGCTGGGCCTGCTGGGCGGCATCTGTGAAAGAGGTCCTGCCTCGGGGCTGAGGAGGGGGGAGGCAGGGGGTACCAGAATCTCCTAAGGAGCTCTCACTGCAGGGTTCCTCCTTCAGTTCATTTGATGGTCACTGTGTTAGTGGCCTTTGGAGCCTTAGTGATTACAGGTGAGACTCTCCAGAAGGCCACTGTCCTAGTGGGAAGGGTCAGGCGCACCAACCTAGCATGGATCAGTTAGGAAGTTGTGTGGCATCCACTTGGCTCCTCTAAACCCATTTGGTAAAAAAGGACAGGGAGAGCTCAGCATCTTTACCACAAAGATCAGGAGATGAAAAAGAACACCCATCATAGTGCCTGGTTCATAGGAGACAGAACAGGTACGAGTTCCTTTCCCTTTCTCCTTTAATGCGTTATTGGCCCAAGGTTGGAAGGAAATTTCAGTTGTACAGTTTTCTTTCTTTGTATATTTATGTGGGCATGCTTCCACTGTGTGTAGTTACTCTTTATAACATTGTTATTTAGTTTTCAACACAGTTGGCCAGTTTTATTTCTAACATACATCACTTTTCTAAATACATTTCATTCTGAAAATGTTTTAAATGTTGAAACAGGCAATAATTTGTTAAAGTTTAAGTATAGTGACTATTTCAGGGGCTATAAAACATATAATTAACCAAATAATTTAATCATGGAAATTGAGTTATAAAAGTATTAGTCCATATACAGAATTATATATTTTTAAAAGACTAAAATCACAGAGAAATCTCTTTTAAAGTAGAGAATGAGCATACAATTATCATTTAGTAACACATATAGTTCCTTTAAAAATGAGTTTTAATCAGTTTTGATGAAGAAGAAATCCTTCCCGTGTAAAAAGGAATAACTTAATGATCATGATGACCATATCGTGACAAGAATAAAAGTTATTCTTTGCAATATTGCATGGACTAAAACAATTATAAAAATTCAGCTTGTATTGTTCTGTGTGATATTTTATATTCTATAGCCTTTGTCATCTTGCAGAACAATAGTGAATTATGTTATATATTTTATTAATCACAAGTTAATCAGATGGGAAGATCAACTTAGGAATTTAGCCATCAGCTTTAAGATATTTCAAATATATCTTTTACACATTGAGGAGAATTTTTGAGAAGGGTTTATTCTCATTAAATGCAAACCTTTTAAAAGATATTTGTAGCATGGTGCTTTAATACTAACAAAACCTCGCCTCAGGGTATGTTGTTTTCTTTATTTCTTTTGGGAGCTCAAGACCAAAACAAAATCTACTAAAGCATTACTAAGAGCTGGGCCTGGTGGCACACACCTGTAATCTCAGTCAGTGGTTGGGAGGCTGAGACAGGAAGATTGCAGGCTCAAGGCCAACATCAGCAACTTAGTGAGACCCTGTTTGAAGACAAAAAAATAAAATAGGACTGGGGGTATAGCTCAGAGGTAGAATGCCCTGGGCTCAATTATGAGCTAGAGTACTTCCTAGTCACTCTTTGATCACCAGTGTTAGGCAATTTTGTATTCTAGCCATCTTTTTGTGTGCATGGCTTTCAAAGACATACCGTATGGCTGTTGGCATGATGAGCTAGAGCTTGAAAGGCTTTGCAGTCTAAAGACTCTTCTCCCTCGGAGCACTTCCTCTCTTGGTAAAGTTGGTGCACAGATTGTATCCACGAGCACCAGTGTAGTGCCCGGGCAGCCTGCCACACAGTGTTCCCAAGGATCTCTTTTGGGGGGGGCTCTTGTTTGAAGATCCATCTTCCTATCTAGTACTGTGCTGCACTCAAGTTCATTTCTGTGTGTCTCTTGACACTTGGCGAAGAAGGGTACCTGAGTAGCACTAGAAAAATCTTTCAGTTCGTTCTGAATACTAAAAGAGATGTTACAGGGAACTGGGAAATCTTAAATCCACTTCTTCCATTTCCTTTATTGTGAGTGGTTGAAGTTGCCTACATCCAACCATTTATAATACCTTAAGGTTTTTTGGTACATAAATACGATTGCTTTTCCATACTAGTTTGAAACATTTTTTAATTCAAATTAATTTGAGTCATGTTTGAAAAGAGTATTATTTCCAAAGTTTTATAGATGAAAGGACACTAGAGGGCAGCCTGGCACATACTACATGTAATACTCTCCACTCTACGACTGCGTAACTAAAAAATTATATTTCATGCTATCACTAATAAATATTTATGACATATATGAATCATGAAATTCAGTTAAAATTAGGTAATAGAATTTTAGCAATCCTGAATACTCTGTGTGAAGGTAGAATATATAAGTACTGCCTTAATGTCTCAGTGCCTTAGGTGTGCTATATCAAATTGATTATGTGCTTACAGCAATACGGGTTGCAATTTTTATTTTCCTTAAGCAATTTCGAAAACATCCCCTTAAACATCATTTTTTTCACAGAAATAATTCACTAGAAATAAATTTTTATTAACACATTTAGTGTTATTACATAGCTAAATACACAGAAAAAGGTCAGAGTAAAAGTTAAGAGATGATAATAACCAATGTCTGATTTAATCTCAGTTTTCTTAACAATCAGATATTTATTTGTAAATTATACATGCCCAGTTTTTAATACCAGCATCTATCTGTCATCAGTAGGCCTATGCTCTGGGGAATATAGATCAATAACCATTATTTTCAAAAGCACAGAACTTAAATATATGATCATGTGAAAAGTTATAAAAATACATTTTACTTTTACAAATGACTATTTAGAAATAGCCAAATTCCATCTTCTTATAGCTTTCCTCTCAGTGTTCTCTACATGTGTTAAAAATTATTTGATTTGTCTTAGTTACAGCTATATCATGTTCCATCTTTTTCAGCAAGCAAAAAGTGCTCTTTTCTTCAGTCTTTTTTTTTCAAAGAGATAAGAAGAAATCTAAGAGACCAGCAAAAAAATTGATTATATATACTTTTGTCCAACTAGTGTTTTCTTTTTCTCACTCTCCTATATTTTAATCTTCTTTTCATTTAAAAAAAACTATCTTCCTAGTTTCTTTGTTCTTTAGAATTATTCCAACAGAGGGGAAATATATTTGTCAAATTAATCAAATGATCATATGAAAACAGTAGCTATTTGTAGTTTCTAGTACTGTTTGTTTCAATATCATATCAATAACGGATAGTATTATTGCCTTCTTTCCATACTTGAAGTTAGTGTTTTCTGCCTCCTCTGTTTGCAGAGTTTTGTCTGGTATAGCATTTGTGAAAGGATTTTTAAAGCAGATAGACTCCCAAATTTTCTGCTTTAGAATTTGATCTTTGAGCCTATTTCTACATCTTCTGCAAACTTGCCATGGTTTTTGGCTTTGGCTGTGGTTTTTGTTTTGTTTTTCTAGTATTGACAAGCAAAGGCAGCAAAGCAAGCCTCTTCCTTTCACTCATGGCGAGGACCAGGGGGACTGTGGCCCCTTAAGTAAGGCTGGCCTTCCCTGTACTGCGCAGCGAGCGGCGCATCTTACCGGCTTTGGGCCCTGTTAAAGTGTTGTTCATTTTGAGATGTTGGCAAGGCAGTTAACTTGAGTCTAGTCATGTGTGCTGTTTGCAAAGGATGTGCTACTGCGTCTATAAAAAGTTCTCATCTGTTCTCAGTGATCTCAGAAATACTTAGTTGAATCTGTTCTCATGAATTAACAATCTTGAAAAATCTTTGCCCCAAAATGGTTTGTAGTAAACAAAAGGAAGGGATGAAGGATGGATGGACTAGATTCTTTAAAAGCAGATTCATTTATGTATTTCTTCCCTTTCCCAGATAGGGAAGTGTGATTTTAGAAAAAACATTTGAGAAACTTCTTGATTTAGGATAATCTTTTTAATGACCGAGGCCATGGAAAACAATTAAGTTGTGATTAACTGTATGAGGTGTCTGTGCTTCTAGGAAGAATGATAAGATTTTGATTTTCGGAAGAGTAGACTGTTCTGTATTTGCTGAGATATGAAACGTAACTTTTTCAAATTTACTTGTAAAACAAAAATAGCCAATTATGTATTTTAATTTACCTGGCATTTGTGTGAACCCTGTTTTCGCTTAAAATTTGTGACGCTATTTTGAGCCTTAGGATTGTCAGTCACATTTGAGTTCAAAGTGGAAATGATAAAATCTGGTACCAAGAACTGTTAGTTATTTTCTAAAACATTCTAGGCACTGATAAGTGAGTTGAGTAGGTTTAAGTCATAAATGCTACAGTACTTTTACTGTTAGAGCAAATAAAATGTCTATAAGCAAATTTTCTGATCCTTCACCCCAGTTTCAGGCATATCTCTTATTTGAGGCTTCATTGACTTTTTTCTTTAAGAGGCAAGAGTATCTTTTCTTTTGAGAGTTGACCCCATAGGAAAGCTCTTATTTCCCAGAAGAACAATGAATTTCAAATGCTTGGGAGTTTCTTAACCTGTTGAGTTTCCTCCACGTGCCCAGTTCTGCCCAAAATTAACTTTATATGTTATAAATAGGTTTTTCTCTTTTCAGGCAAAATTAAGCCTTGATTTTGGCCTAAGTGATGAGTGCTGCCATGAGGGCCCTGTAGGGAGAGCTCTTGGTCTTTCTCTGGGGAAATGAGTATGTGTTGTTTCCTCTGACCAGGGCCGATCTGCGTGCTTGTTGGTTGAGAGCAGTGTACTAGTTATATTAGAAAGTCTTCATAACATCAGGTTTTGTCGTCCCGTTTCCTCACCTTGACGCTCCACGCAGCGTAGCAACATTACAACCTTCTCTCTTTCTTTCTCTTTCGTAAATCAGACCGAAGGGAGGAGCACTTTCACTTCCTTTATAGAATGGAGTGTGGTGGCACAGGGACTCCTTGTGGTGAGTAAACCCTGATTTTTCCTTCTTACTCTTGGCCAAATTGACAGCAATACAAACGAATATTAGTTACAATGCAAAACTAACAGCATAGGCAGACATAACCACTTGCAGATGGAAGCATACTGAAAAAAGTGTGGTTCCCTCTCCTTTAATAGCACCTTTGGTCTGAAAGCTTTGCCCACATTTATTTATGAAGGATTTGACATGATTTCACCTAACATGAAAATCACCCAGTAAAATGATATTTAATCACACATGTTGGTCAACATTTGACAGCAAATACTTCATCCCAACACCATAGCAGTTGGCTGAGCTTTAGTTGCTTCCATATAAGCACTTTTTATTTTGCATTATTCCAAATATTGAATGCAGCTTCGAAAACCCATTACTTTTTTATAATGTAGTCCAAAATTATTTTAAAGTCCAAGTAAAGATTTTAATCATTCAATATAAGTGCTAAGTTATTTTTCTACTATACATTAGTCAAACTTAATATTGAACATATTTGGTTTCCTAGTTAAGGAAAACATCTTGATCTTACAAACTATTCTACTTTCCATTAAAATTATAAAGGGACTTCTCTTTGGAAATTATGAACCATTTTAAATATTTTACATTTTCATTTCATTAGTGCTTGTATTTCTTCACTCTTTCATTTATGCTACCAATGTTTTAAAATATTCACAGAGAGAGACCCAGTCTATTTATTTTATAATGAAATAGCTGATGCTGATACCTGGCCTGTTTCAACATTGATTTGAAATTGACTATGCAGGGATTCTCTCATTTCTCTTGGTCATTTTTTCCCTGCCTCTTCCTTCCCGATCTTTCTGTGCATTGCCAGTTTTCACTTTAGTAGTAGACTACTGAAGAAGCTTTTTCCTAAAAGCTCCCCGGGATCATCTTTCTCTAAGATGCGAGTCTGTTCCGTAAATCTGTGAGCCCTTGGAAACAGCTGGAGATGCTGTAAAATTGTAAATTCTACAATATAAGATTACAAGTTGTAATAATTGATAAAAATACAATGGAAGTATTTATATTAATAAAAGGCAAAATTTAGGAATGTAGAGAATTTTCTGTAGGGGTAAACTTGAAAAAAATTTAAAATTTTGTTGATGTCTTATTTTGAAAAATTTTAAGTTCGGTTGAATATCTTATTTAATATTACTTGATTTGGAATGACACATAACAAAACCTGTAATTTAGATCAGTGGGTTTTTCACTTTGCCCAATATGTTTCACTGAGATGTTTGAGAATTTTTAATCCACAAGTATTATTTAAAAGCCAATTCCAGGCTGATTGGCAGGGCCATAGATAAGCTGCTTATGGAATTTGAAATGCTTACCAGATAATTATCTAAAAATATTCTGGCAGAGAAGGAACAAATGCTATGATCACTTCAAGTTGTAACAACAACAAGTAGGACTTATTTGTGAGGTTAGGTCTTTTCATAGAGAGGCTATGATATATGCAGGTATCTTGTTAAGTGCCACCTTAGAAAGAGTTTTTTATTTGTACAAATTCCCTTTTTCATGAACAAAGACATTTATATGAAAACAATATTCTTATTTCTTAAGGGTTCTACTTCTTTTATTTTTTATTTGAATAATATTCCTTTATTTTGAAAAATCACAATCTCTGTAGCTACCAGTGATGATGTTTGTAATGGAGTATCTTCACCAGAGCAACAAGTACCCAAATTGTATATGAAATACATCTAGTCCTGGGTTTTTTGTGTGTATTTTTAGAAATAAAGAATAAAGTGAGAGGTATATTTGTTTTTTAGCACAATATTTCCAAATGGTAAATTATGTAGTGTTAAATTTACTGAAAGGTGGAAGATGCTGAGCTGTTGGTTTCTGTAAGTTTAGAAAAGTCTTGAATGAAGATGATTGTCAAGAACACACTTTCTGGACCAGAGGGCCAAGGTTCCGTCCCTGCTCCACGCAGGGCAGCTTAGTCGCTGTCCAGCTGCAAGCACAACCGGCCTCATCTGTAAAAGTGGGGGTGTAAGGGGTGATACCTTCATTACAGCATTATTATGAACATTAAAATGAAGGTATGTGGAGTGCCTACAGCAGAGCCTGCCCCATAGTAATATTATGCTACATAGTAGTATCGTAGCATAAAGTGTTTCTACAACTTTTTTGTATGTTCACAACCCGGTTTAATCTTAGGCAAGCTAAAACTAAGTGAAAGTTGTTTTTTTGGCAAGCGGGAGGGAACCAGGGCCATTCTACCTCCAGGCTGCACCCCCAGCCCTTATTTATTTATTTATTTATTTATTGCAGTACCAGGGACTGAACCCAGGGGCATTCTATTCTTTATTTTGAAACAGGGTCTCACTAAGTTGCAGAAGGCCTCACTAAGCAGCTGAGGCTGGCCGCGAACCCGGATCCTCTGGTCTCAGCCTCCCAAGTACTGGGATTACAAGCGTGTGCCACCACGCCCGGCCCTTTTTTATTTATTTTAATTTTTTTTTAAGTTTTTGTGTTGAAACAGGGTCTCGCTAAGTTGCTAAGACTGGTCTCGAACCTGCGATCCTCCTCTCCCAGCCTCCCAAGTACTGGGATTATAGGTGTATACCACCATGCCTAGCTGAAAGTTGTTAACTCTTAGTTTTGAAATTTTAGCTTACCATCTTGGTTCCAAAAATCTGATGTTATATTGTTTTGATACATATTTCCAATATTAGGTAGATCTAATTTCTATCAGTGACTTTAAATATAACCTTCCTTCATAGATATACTAACACGTTTCTTTGTTGAAAATATGTTTATAAGGAAATGCAATTGGACATACACCCAAAAGAGCCCTTTATCTCTTAAATAAAATTACTTTGAGATCACGTAACTAAGATGTCAGTCTAGTTCCAAAAGCTTCTAGTTCTCTTAATTAGTTATCAAAATCATTCTGGCAAGTAATATAGTTTAAATACTACTACCTTACTTTTGTTTCTGCTGTTTTCTTAATTCATAAAATGTGGCCTAAGTTCTTGCGTAACTACCGGTGCTGTGTGTTTTCAAAATGTGCCAAGTGGAGCCCTCGTGTCTTGGGAGGAGAAGCGGCGCCCACACTTCTGCGGAGGCTGGGGATGCGGTCTTCGCTAAGGCCTGTCAGAGGGGAGACAGCCACACACAGGCCCCGGGCTCAAGAGTGTTGGAAGTGTCTCCTCCTCGCCAGCTTTGAATTAGAAATGTGTTTACTCTTGACAGAAGCAACATCTCCTACATTCTCAGTCTTGCAGGGTTAGAGGCAGGAAACTACCTGGATTGGCAGCTCACCCTGGCAGAGATCTGTGCTCTGGGCTGGGTGTGTGGGAGATGAAGTTCACTCTGGGTTCCATGAGGAGAAAAGGGGACTGTGGGAGGAGGAGGAGCAGCATCGGAGAAGTGAGAGTCCAGATGACAGAAATATGGTAGACATGTATTCACGAGTCCTTGATGCGCTTTTGCCCAGAGCCACGGCTTCCACTGCTAAAAACGATTCACTTGGTTTTTCGCACCTGTTTCAGGACGTGTGATCTGACTTGGACACATTCTGGCCTGTCTCCTATTTAGGCTCATTGGAATGTCTTCCCATCTACTTCTAGCCCTTCCTGGATTTGCATCGCTTCAGGACTTGCAGTATCCCATATTCTGTCTGTAAACAGATGGACCAGATTCATTCCTAACTTCACTTTACATTGTAGAAACAAGAATGAGGTTCTGTGACAACCGCTCACAGAATTGGTACTGCAACATCATTTTCTTGTAATGTTTCAGGTAATAGTTTGGAAGATTTGGTGTCCTCGTTGATCTTTGGAAGAAAAGAGCCCTTGACTTGAACATAGATAAGGGTGGGAAAGAGCTCAGAGTATAGGTAGCTGAGGAATGCCCAATACTAAGGAGGTGGTTCAAAGGCCAGGGACTGGGTGATTAGCAAGTGAGCTCACCCCTTATATTGATGCTTAGAATGTTGTCATGACTGGTGAAAATGAGGAGGTTCTGCAGCTCTGTAAGGAAGTACTCTGGCCTTTTTTTTTGAGTGCACACGTGAAACCTATCAGAATAGCCAGGTGTGGTAGCACACACCTCTAATCCCAGTACTTGGGAGGCTGAGACAGGAGGATCACAAGTTGGAGGCCAGTCTCAGCAACTTGGTGAGATACTGTTTGAAAACAAATAAATAAAAAAAAAGGTCTGGGTGGGTGTGTAGCTCAGAGGTAGAATGCCCCTGGATTCAATCCCCAATGCCACCACCAAAAAAAAAAAAAGCTACCGCAGCAGGAGACTGAGCATCTTGTCTTGAGGAACCAGCCTGCAGAAGACATAGAAAAAGCATCTTTCTACTCATAAGAATTTTATATTCAGTTAAAGAAATCCTGAATTTCTTTTTTCCTAATGTGTATTGATGTTGTTCTGTCTTATTGAGTTGTTTGACATGTTAGGTTTAGTTTTTCATACTCTGACCTCAAAAGTAAGAAATGATTCTTATATTAATTATGAAAAAATTTCAGTTCATGTCACAGAGAACTTTTGTAAGAGTTGTCCTACAAACCAATACAAAAAAGATAGGAGAAAATTCACAGGAAATGTAAATAGCTGTTAAATATATTTAAAAAGATGCTCAGTCTCCTAGTGAGATAAATTAACATTGACACTACAACAGATACCATTTTCAGCCATGGTGTTGGCAGAGATCCAGAGGTCAGTCACACACTGCTGCCAGTGGGGTGCTAGAAGTGTGAACTGATGCCCCGTTACAGAGGGCCCATCAGCTGCTTCTATAAAAATATTGAGTGTAGTATTGAAACTCTAATTTTAGGAATATAGTTGGATATATCTTCATATTTATCAGATATGACGTACACATTGTGCCATAGTTTATAGTTACAAAAGATTGGAAATCTGTCAAGGGCATGTTAAATAAATTATGGTATATTCACACTGAGCTGCTATAAAACTATGAGTTCCTCATGAACCTCTTGGAAAGATCTGTTACGCTGTTAAATAAAAGTTCAAGGTGCAGGACCGTGTGCATGGAATGCTGACCTTGTGTGGAAAGGGCTGATCGGCGACTACAGGCTGAGGGGATAGGTAAAGGCTTATGTCATCATTCTGGAAAGCTGTTTCTCTACAGCACTTTGTAGGCAGGTGCCTGCCCTCTGCTTGCCTGTGAACAGTACTGGCTTCTAATAATTCTGATCAGACAAAAACATTGTTAAGTAGTCATTCATACTGTTGACTTTCCTTGTTAATTTGAAGTTCTTAAAAGATGAACCTAATTCTCATTACCCTTGCTAGTGTATGTCCTGTAAAGATTACTTATTTTGAGAACACATAAAGTTAAGCTCATATTTTCATTCCTTTTGTGTGTTTCAGGGACAGACGTTTGCTTCAGCCTGCCCAGGTGTGTGACCTTTTGAAGGGCATCATTTTGATCATCTGCTATTTCATGATGCACTATGTGGACTACTCCATGATGTACCACCTGATAAGGGGGCAGTCTGTCATCAAGCTCTATATCATCTACAACATGCTCGAGGTAAGGGCGCTCACGAGCCCGGAGTTCAAGTCTCAGTATAGGAAGTGCTGAGGAGTGAAGAACGCTTTTCTACCAAGGCCAGTAAAGGTGCCTCTGGCCTTTAGTGTGTGTATCGTCACTTGGGGATCCTGCTAAAATGTAGCTTCACATTGAGTGGATCTGGGACGGGCCTGGAGAATCTGCCTCTGATGAGGTGGTGCCTGGCTACTGGTCCTGTGACATACTTAGGGTCACCGCCTCGGGTGTAATGTTCCTCCAGTATGTACGGAAGGTCCCTGCTGCCTGGGTGTGTCTGAGTCAGTACCCCTAGAGAATGTACAGTTAAAAGCCAGGGAGATTTGTTCTGTAAATTCACGAAACCCGTGTGTGTGTGTGTGTGTGTGTGTGTGTGTGTGTGTGTGTGGTTTTTTTGCTAGAACTTTAAAGATTATGAAGTAAATCTTATGATTACATATATGTTTGCTATAATGGATTTACATTTTAAATTGCTTTGAAATTTTTTCATAAAGTTTTCCAACTTCTTTAATATTATTAATACAAAATATAGTTTAAGCAATCAGCTTAAAGTGAAAATATGAATTTATATAAGAAATAAATTGAGTAGTTACACATTCACTTTACAAAAAATTTTGTTTTATAGGCAGAAACTTATTAATAAGGGCAAGGGCTCCACCACTTAGCTACACCCCAGCCACCTATAAAACTGTTTTAGGATAGATATAAGGCCTATCCATCTTTTTTAATTACCAGTAAAAAGATTCTTTTCCCAATGAGTGGGAAAGTGGGGTGATACGGGATAGCAGGCCTTTTTGCTCCCTTGTCTGATAAACAGGATTTCCCATCTCTTTCACAGAAGCATGGCACTCTAGTTGTCCTTGTTACTCCTAAATTCAAGACCGAGATGCTTTAAAACTCCTCCCCGGCATCCTGACCTCCGGCTCCTTGCCTGTGCACTGGCTTTGCCCCATCAGCTAGCTTGCTAAGGGGTGAGTGTGAGGGACATTTGTGAAACAGAGGAGCCTCGCTTCTCCCACTCACAGAAAGAAGCCGAGGCCTTGTCCCCTGTTCTGCTGTTGAATCTCCACTTTTTTTTTAATGTAGTAGTGGGGATTGAACCTAGGATTGTTCTACCTCCGAGCTATACCCCCAGCCTTTTGTAATTTTTGTTTTGAAACAGGATCTCGCTAGGTTGCTGAGTCTTGCTAAATTGCTGAGGCTGGCCTTAAACCTGCAAGTCCTCCGATCTCAACCTCCCACCTGGGATTACAGGCCTGGACCACCACGCCTGGCTCTTCTAATCTTCTTTACTGTCCTCAGTCATGGGGATCGATCACAGGGCACAAGGGCTTCTCCTGTCGCCAGACTTAAAGCCCTCTCCAAAATAGTGTTGTTATTGTTAGGAGAAAATAGGACAAGGAAAAAGATCCATGAATTGTCCATTAAAATGTTTGAAATAGTTAACTTTGTAGACTATAACTCCCAGTGTGCTTTAAGCACAGCAGATAAGAGTCCAGGCTCTGTGTCTGGAGACAAACTACCTCTGGTCGAACCTGGCTCCTCTCTTCTTACTTGGTTACCATGGACAGCTTGCTGGTTGCTGATTATCTCTGATCAATTTTTCATCTGTAAAGTGGAGTTACTAGGGGAATTATGAGGATTAAATAAGATGATGCAGAGTTTAGCACAGTATCAGGCACATGGTGAGAGCTCTTTAACAGGAGTTGTTACTTGTTCACATAAACTGCGCTGCCCGCATGCTGTGTACTGCGCTTAGACCTTGAAGATGCAGAGGTAAGCAAGCCTGTTCTCACAGAGTTTATGTTTTACAAGTGGGAGATAGACAATAAGCAAAGAGGAGTTAGGAAACCATAAAAACTGTGATGAAAAAGAACCGGGTCATGCATCCAGTAGAGACCGTGGGAGCCGCAGATGCGACGCTCTGGGAAAGGCTCTCCTAGGAGGTGGCCCGTGGTGACTACTGAGTGGTCGGGGGCCCTTCTTTTCTCTTTCTCGTGTGCCTCTGTGTGCCACTAAATTCAAGGGGTCAACACCTGAAAATGTCTTTAGGAAGTAAATCTGCATATTCCATCCCATACGTAATAAACTTCAAGCAAAATACAACTGCACTGTTTATAGATATTAGGTGTACATAGTGAGTGAGTCAAGTGGTATATTTGTCCTAAAGAATTTACGTTTGAGTCATGAGTTTAAATTTAAAGTGCTAAAACCAGAGGCACCATGACTTTGATGTGCCTGCCCCCTTCTGTTTTGCCACTATGTAAGATTCACAAACAGCAAATTGGACAAAGTCTAATTCAAATTCTATAAATATTTGAGCACTCACTGTGTGCTGGAGAATAAAGAAATAATAAATAATGAATAAATAAAGATTCCTGTTCTTTAGCTTTAATATTAGGATTTTGAAAACCCAGGTCTCCAGTATTCGAGTTGCATCTGAGTTTTAGTAACTTATTTAAATGGATTATGAAGAAACATCTTTCCATATTTGTATTTGTAGGTAGCCGATCGTCTGTTTTCATCATTCGGGCAAGACATACTAGATGCTCTCTACTGGACAGCAACAGAGCCTAAAGAAAGGAAAAGAGCTCACATCGGAGTGATCCCGCACTTTTTCATGGCCGTTCTCTATGTCTGTATCCTTTCAGACTTACTAAAAATTGCAGCAGTTAGTGCATGCATATTGGACCTTGTTTTATTTGGTTGCTGTTTCACAGATTTAAAGATGTATGTTTGTGTCCTGAAGATTAATGTGAAATATTTTTCTTTTGAGAAATCAGTTCAGTAAGAAATTGCAAATGAATTTAAAGCACCTCGTATATTTACAACCCTTTGAACTGCTAGAAAATTATTCTGTGCTTGGTGTAACTGATTATAAGGAAGGATTATATCATAAAAAGGTAGGATATTTAGAGTTACTATGACTTTTTTATACTTAGAACTTTTCTTGATGGTTTCTTTAAATCTGCCCAACCTTTGTTAGAATTTTGGAAGTTGGGGGAAAGGGCTGTGTGTATCCCTGGCTTGAAGCTTTTCTTTTGGAGAGTAAATGCTTTATGATAAAGGTGTTGGGGTTCATGTACCCACACACATATATATTAGTATGCACATGCATGCCTACTCCTAGGGTCACTGTGGTGTCAGGACTCGTTCAGTCTTTACTTACTGTCTTTGAAAGAGTGACGCTTGAAAGAAACTCGGTTAATGCTTGGGAAGTGAGGAGCTACGTGGGAAGACCACTGTGAGGGTGGAAGCTTCTTCCAGCTTGAGTGGAGTAAAATAATTAAGGGATAAATTTATTATTCCATATGTAACGTGAATATAATTCTGCATGACATGTGAAAAAAAATCTTAATTTTCTGACATTTCTTACTGTCTTAACATTCCATGTCACCTAAAGAACCAGAAAAGAACTTCCAGACTTTTATTTTGTGTTCTTTTCTTTCTTAAAATTTACATTACCTTAATTCAGAATGCATATTCCTAAGTCTCTTCTTTCAATCTTTACCATAATTTATTTCATTTGTTTTACAAACTCTTTTGAAGTCATATTTCCCAAGCTCTGTACAAGTGCCAGAGATACAAAAAGAACCGAACAATCTTGTTTAGAAGGATTGGTGATCTAAATAAATGGTTGCATAGAGTTCCCTTTCTACTTTTGTTTCTTTCATATGGATTACATACATCGTATCCTGTCAAATTTATATCAGCTATAGCTAAGAAGGAAATTAAGATAATAAAATACTTATGTACACTTTGTTTTAGAAAGCATAGTCATTTTCCTCATTGTTTGCTTTTAAATTTTAAAGTATATATTTAATATTTAAGTTTTATTAAGTTTATTGTTATTGTATTAAGTATTAATTTTTCCCTTAACATGCTGTTAGTTTTGCATGCAATTCTCATAATGGTTCAAGCAACAACTCTCAATGTAGCTTTTAACTCACACAACAAGTCGTTGCTTACTATCATGATGTCTAATAATGTAAGTATGAGATTTTATTTGACATTTTGAGGTTTTAAGGTCCTTCAATAGTAATACTGTGGATGAGATGAAATTCTTTGTTCGGTATATTATTTATTCTCCAGGAAGTTTTACATGTAGTAAGTCAATTTTTAAAACTACTATAATGATAAAAATGATATCTCTATTTGCTATTTCAGTTTGTTGAAATTAAAGGAAGTGTTTTCAAGAAGTTTGAAAAGAACAATCTCTTTCAAATGTCAAATAGCGGTATGTATAATTAGATTCTGCTTGCAGCTCTAATTAAAATTAATTCAAAGTGGTTCATTGTCATAAACATAAATGAAGAATAACATTTTAATAAAAAATAATATATTTTCTAAAACAAATTAATATTTAGTGAGGAAAGATTTTCAACTCATGGGACTAAAACAACTGGATAAAGGTTAAACAAAAAAGGATTTTGACCCACCTCCTCTCCCCAAAATAATTCAAAGTGGTTCATTGTCTTAACCATGCTAGCCAGTCATGGTGGCGTATGCCTGTGATCCCAGTGCTTGGGAGGCTGAGACAGGAGGATTGCAGGTTCAAGATCAGCCTCAGCAACTTACTGAGACTCTCAGCAATCTAGTGAGACCCTGTTTCAAAAACAAACAAAAAAAATAAAATAAAAAGGGCTGGGGGTATAGTTCCAAGGTAGAAGGCCCCTGTGTTCAATCCCCAATACCACAAAAATAAATAAGTAAAATAAACTTGCTAAATTATAAAACCTCTAAAACAAAATATAGGAGAATATATTCACAACCTTTATGCAGGCAAATATATTTAGAGACTGCACAAAAAAAATTAACCTTAAGAAGAAATAAACAAATTGAACTTCAAAATTAAAGACTTATGCTCATTTAAAAAATCAAAGAAATGGAAAGGCAAGCCACACCACTAAGAGAAATACTCAAGATATATAGAAGATGCATCAATGACCAGTAAGCAAGCCCTGGAGACAGTGATCAGGGTCGTTAGGCAAAGATATCACTCGGGAAATGGAAAGCAAGCCCCAGGAGATGTCGCTGCACACCGCCAGAACGGGTGGTCTGGTGGTGCCAGAGTTAGTGAAGTACAGGGGACCTGACACATGCACGCATCGATGGTGTGGGTGTAAAATACTACAGCCATTCTGGAAAACTTGGCAGTTTCTTATACAATTAAATGTTTACCTACCCTGTAATTCAGCACTGAGAATTATGGCAAAAAAAACGGAAACAACCCTCATGTCTATCAACAGGCAGATAGATAAATGGTGGTATATCCATTCAAAGTAGCAAAAAACTGGAAACAACTATCAAAGGCAAATAGAAAAATGGCGGTATATTCATACCATGGAATACTTCTCAACAGTTAAAGAAAAAAATGAGCCACTGATGTACATCTATGTGCATCTCAAAAGTGTGTGCTCAGGGAAAAAAAAGCCAGACACAAAAAAGTACAGACTGGTTGATTCCACTTATATGAGACCTATGATTAGATAAAATTAAATTATGCTAGAAATTAGCGTGGTTGCTTTTGGGGGATGGGGACTGGCTGGGGTGAGGGGTGCAAGACAGCTTCCTGGGTGAGAGAGTTCTTCTGTTGTAATTAGGGGTTGGCAACACAGTCAAGCATTTACAGAACTAGCAAATTGTATGCTTAAGATCTGTGTATGTCACTATATGTAAATTTTGTCTTTGTATTTGACAAGGAAAATAATGACATGAATATATTAAAAGCAAACAAATGTCTAGAATTGTAGATTTGACAACTAGGCAAGGAACCAAAAAAATTGAAAATAATTAATAAAGCCTGGACCGTTCTCTGGGGCTGTGATGGACCTTACAGCCTTGAGAGGCAGTCTGTGTGTGTCTTCCTGCCTGTTGGTGCTCCTCTCCAGTCACACGTGTGGGGTCTAGTGCTGTGAACTTGAAAGAGGAGGGGAGGGGAAGAAAAGGAAGGGGCTCAGTGAAGGCATGTTATCAATTCCAGTAGCTAATAGTTAACCATAGAATGTGTTGATTCAACTATAAGATTTTCATTCATTGCAGAAATATATCTTATTAATTTATGTTAATGTCCTACTTTGAATACGTACCCTATATAGAACTTTCAACTAGACATGCAGATTTTAAGTTTTTTAAGGGTTTTTAGTCTTTGTGTATTAGAGCCTCAAAATTGTAAGGAGGAAATGGTGAGTGGTTTTTAAACCTTATCACCAGCATGTTGATGAAATTAATATCTCTTTTCTTTGTTTCATAGACAAGTCCCCCAAATTATAGTCTCTTAGCTTAGAGGGATTAGGGATTCAATATTTCAGTTTTAAGAAAATTCTGAACAAATTGGCATGTTGATCAAGTATGCTCGTCAGCTTACAAGAAACTCAGAGGTTTATTTTGGCTTAAAATGGTTAGTAATTAGCACCAAAAAGGTTTTGCTTTTTGTTGTGAGTATGGTAGTTCATGTTACAATGTAAAGTGATCTGCATTGTACCTTGTAGATTTTATAAGAAATTAACTTTACCCTAAGGTTGCTTTTAAAACCCACCCCCAATAAGAAGAAAAAATCTGTCCTAAGCAATCTTGCTAATACTGCATGTAGAACAACCCCCTGAAGGGAGAGAGGAGGAATCACCAAGCGCTGCCTTCCGCCCTTCCTGCGAACCCTTTGCCCCTCTACTCTAGCAGCCGCACCACTGCAGCCAGGCCACGGCGCGCCCACGCATCATTGTCTCTTTGCAGATGTGTCTTCCTGTGAACTTTTTCTCCCTCACAAGTTGAGCTATCAAATACACAGTGTAAAGTTCAGTACCTCATGCGGATTTACTGTGGAAGCCTTTGTTGGGAAATTTTAGAGTACCCTTATTCCTTCCAGTATTAGCTGACTGTGCACTTTATTTAGACAAATTGCCTGAGGACACATGAAATGGAGTTTAGTTAGTAAAACCAGACTTTTAGCAGTTTATCCTTTTTTCCACTTCATTTTAATATAAGTACCAGCTGAATATGAAGCCTAGGGCTTTCTGATTTGTATTCTTGAGATGAAAGTTATTACCCATTAATAATGTGGTCTGTGCCCTCAGAAAGCTCTGTCAGGAGGTTTATTCCTCTTAACACACGTCTGGATTCCTGCTGTCAGTTTGAAGGGTGTAGGGAACAGAGTATTCACATATTTCCCTTCGAAACTCAGCTGTAAATAAGTTATAGTGTGTCTCTATTAATGGTAACACAACAGAGCCAAAGGAGCGTGTACCTGTATGTCTATCTGTCCATCCATCTATCTGTCTGTCTATCTATCTATCTATCTAAAATAGTATGCAGTCAGCCTTCTGTATATATGGGTTTTGCACCCAAGGTTTCAAGTAACTGTGGACTGAAAATACAACAGAAAAATTACATCAGGATTGAACATGTACAGACTATTTTTTCCTTGTCCTTATTCACTAAACAATAGAGTATAACAGCCATTTAAGTAGCATTTACATTGTATTAGGCATTGTAAATAATCTAGAGATTATTTAAAGTATGAGAGGATGTGAGTTATATGCCAATACTGCAATGTTTTATGTAAGGGACTTGAGCCTTGTGGATTTTGGTATCTGCAGGGGTCCCAAAACCCATAACCACAGATTCTCAGAGACAGCTGTGTTTTTTCTTTGCAGACATTTATATATAGAAGAAGTTCATCATGTTTTGACAAAGAATTATTTTATATATGCACTATGTTATTTTATTATTTACATGAGCTATAGTACTTACATGTTGATTTTTTTTTTTTTAGATATTAAGGAGCGTTTCACAAATTATGTGCTTTTGTTAATAGTGTGTTTAAGAAACATGGAACAGTTTTCTTGGAATCCAGGTAACTGCTTCTTAACAAATAATAGTATCCATAATTTTACTCTTAACCAAGATTGTTCTTTCACATGGAATAAAATGAGTACTGCAGAAACCTTCAAAGGACTGGCCATTGCACCATTTGGGTATAGGAAACACCTATTTCAGGAGAATGGTTGGAGCATATTTTCTGTGGTGTGATAGTGTGCTGTCATTTCCCATAAGCCTCACAGTGTCGAGGTCATCCTGAGCAACTTAACAAGACCCTTTCTCAAATAAATAAAAAGGGCTGGGGATGTAGCTCAGTGTTAGAGCGCTCCTTGGTTCATCCTCCAGTACTGCAAAAAATAAAAGAAACCTGCCCAAGGTCATACAGCAGTTGGTGGTAGAGTTTCTTGTCAAAGGAGGTCCCCTGACCTCTAAAACCTTGTGATGCCAAATGCAGAAAAGCTGTCCTGCCATGGCAGCATGTCCAGCCCCAGCCTCCAGCCACCCGGCTCCACAGTTGCCAGAGGTCTTTCAGCGTTTCCAACCATCTTTTTCATGCTCTGCCCAACTCTTAAATCCTTCAGTCTCCAGGGGTTATCTGCAGATGTTTTTTTGTTGTTTTGTTTTGTTTTGTCAGTTACTTAGTACTGAATTGAGATTTTAATGATAATTGTAAAGGTAAGCAGATTTAGCAAGTTGCATCCATGTGACAGTGATGACAGTGAAATAAATGATCAATATCTTTTTTCTTTTTTTTTTTTTTTTTGCGGTACCAGCGATTGAACCCAGGGGCGTTCTACCTCCACGCTACACCCCCGGCCCTATTTTTTATACTTTATTTTGAAACCGGGTCTCACGAAGTTGCAGAGGGCCTCACTAGGTAGAGAGAGAGACGGGGAGAGAGAGAGAGCTGAGGCTGGCCGCGAACCCGGATCCTCCGGTCTCCGCCTCCCAAAGTACTGGGATTACAAGCGTGCGCCACCACGCCCGGCTTTTTTTCTTTTTTTTTATACTTTTATTGGTGCATTATAGTCTCATCTCATAATGTAGTTCATGCTGATAGTGACATACATGCACACAGCCCTTGGCGGGCTTTCCCCGGGCTCCCTTCCCAATCCCCCCTTCCCCATACATGATACTGAGATTGATTTTGGTGTTTCACATATGTACATAATGTCAGTGGAAGTGATTCCCTCATTGATTCTTCCCTCACCACCCCTCACCCCTCCCTCACTCCACTGAAGCTTCTCCTCCATTATCTGAAGTCCCTCTGGCATCCCAGTTATTCCGTAGCTTCTGCATATGAGAGAAAACATGACCCTTCACTTTCTGTGACTGGCTAATCTCGCTTAGCATAATGTTCTCCATGTCCATCCGTTTTCCTGCAAATGACATAGTTTTGTTGTTCTTTGTTGCTGAGTAGAATTCCATTGTGTGTATATCCTATCATTTTGTAATCCATTCATCTGTTGATGGACACCTAGGTTGATTCCTTAATTTGGCTATTGTGAATTGTGCTGCTATGAACATGGATATGTGTATATTACTATAATCTGATATCTTTAAATCATAGTGGTCAAAAAGGGAAAACAATGCCCGGTTGATTTCACCACATCTCTGTGAGCTATTTGCTACCACATTGAGGCAACTATAGAATTAGAGGCTTTCCTAAGGAACCCATGAACCCACGTAGCCTCATCATCCCACCAGGGTGCGGTTCTGTGACGGCAAGACTCCGGGCGCACTGCTCGGCATATGAAGTGATGCTGGGAACGTTCTGCGTGTATGTGGGGCTACTAGGGACTGAGCCCAGAGGCATTCTACCTCCGAGCTACACCCCTACCCCCTTTTATTTTTTATTTTGAAACAAGGTCTCACTAAGTTCCTAAGGCTGGCCTCGAACCTGAAATCCTCCTGACTCAGCCTCCAAAGTACTGGGATTACAGGCATGAGCCACTATGCCCAGCAAAATGTGGCTCTTTTGATGAAGGTTATAATTAATTGATTACCAGTTGTATCACCGTTTACTGAAAATATAGTTTTTCTTGTGGAGATTTCAGATTTCTGATAGCTTGTGATATAGATTCTGTTCATATTAAGAGATTTACTCATCTTTTCCATACTTTATAGATCATCTCTGGGTGCTGTTTCCAGATGTCTGTATGGTGATTGCATCCGAAATTGCTGTGGATATTGTAAAGCATGCCTTTATCACCAAGTTCAACGATATTACTGCAGATGTATGTACTTCCATAAGCAATTCAGTGTTTACAGTTTACTTCTAATATTATAAAGTAGAATAATGAGTTTAGGTATATTGCATTTATGAAAATAAAAGGAGTTGACTACTGCTTTAAAGTTAGAATTGAGCTGGGCATGGTGGCACACGCTTGTAATCCCAGTACTTGGGAAGCTGAGACAGGAGGATCGCAGATTCGAGGACGGCCTCAGCAAGTAGTGAGACTCTCATCCACCTAGCAAGACACAGTTTCAAAATAAAAATTAAAAAAAGAATAAGACTGGGGTGTGTAGCTCAGAGGTAGAATGCCTCTGAGGTCAATCCCTAGTACCAAAATAAAGAAAGTTAGAATTATAATTTTAAGTTTGTAGAACTTCTACACTCCTGAAGTGTCTTACTGCATTCAATGTTGAACAGTCCTTGATCCCCACTCTGGGGTGGGAGGGTGTAGCTCAGCCTGAAGTCGAGGTCAGTGTCACTAATTCACAATCATTAAAAACCATCAATGCTATCACCGTCTGGCTGCTTAAGATTTTCAGATCATATTTTTATCTATTTTAAAAATCAGACCATCAAAATTTCTCTCTGGCTGGGTTTTTAAAATATTTTCTACTTAAAAATTGATCCCTCTCCCCCGTGATTATAAATAGGTTCCTAAGTTCTAGAAGACAAGAGCCATACATTTCGTCTTGGTGAAAATATTTGATGATACTTTGAGGGATGTGTTTTGTATCTTAACCACAGTCTACAGTATTTTCAGAAACAGATACGTGGCTGTAGGCTCATTGTATACAGAGTAAAACATAGGAGAATTTCCTGAGGCATCTCTCATCCTTTCCTCAGTCCCCAAGTAATAGTAGTTGAACAGTTTTCTGGATTTTGTACCTTTATTTTATTTATTTTTTTGGTACTGGGGATTGAACCCAGGGGCATTCTACACCCCAAGCTCTCTTTTATTTCTTTTTATTTTGAAACAGGTTCACTAAGTTGCAGAAGGCCTCTCTGAATTGCCGAGGCTGGCTTCGAACCTGCAATCCTTCTATCTCAGCTTCCCGGGTACTGGGATTATTATTTTATTATGAATTTCTAAATGATTTAATATGCTAGGAGAAAATGTGATTTTGTACTTTTTTGTAAGTCACTGACAAAGTGATTTTACCATTTTCTCTCTTGGCTTCCTTAATACAGACTGATTCCCTTTTTACAGAGTCATTTTTTCAACATCTCAAGTCAATATTAATAGTCTTGATTCAGGTATTTAGTGCAATTTTTAGTGGAAAGGACAGTTTACAAATGCCCTGGTAACTACTGCGGTAGCGTGTCCTGTGTTACCTAATTCAGTTTTAGATCTTGCTTATTATTGGCATCTATTTTTCTAGGAAGGCATTGTTAGGGCTAGATATAGGGTAATAATAATTTTTGAAACTGCTCATTTAACTTAAAATTTCAATTTTTTTGTATGTGTAACACTTTTTGTGGAGCGGGGATACTGAACCCAGGGATGTTCTACCTCCAAGCTACAACCCCCATCCTATTTTATGTTTTGTTTTGAAACAGGGTCTAACTAAGTTGAGGAGGGCCTAAGTTGCTGAGGCTGGCCGCAAACCTGCAATCCTGTCTCAGACTCCCAAGTACTGGGATTACAAGCGTGTGAGACCATGCCTGGCTATAACACTACTTTTAAAATAGCTATTCTTCCCAGAATTCTAAACTCTCAGAACCATAATCATTGAATATGTATTCCTTTTTGAAATAAACCTTTAAAAAGCCTATGAATATAATAGTTCGGGGGAACCGAGGCTGTATTTTAACCCTTAACTGCAAGAAAGCAAATAGTGAAACCATGTCCAGAGGTGTTGGTTATTATTATCTGTTCCTGGTTAATTGTTAAATATTTTTATCTTCAAAGTCTAAATCTTTCCTCAGTGTAAATATAGATGTCTTAATATTTCCTTCTCATTTGTTTTTAGGTCTACAGTGAATACAGAGCCAGCCTTGCTTTTGACCTTGTTAGCAGCCGACAGAAAAATGTGAGCATTTTATCAAAAGCACAACTCGAAATTAACTGAGCAGTGGTTCAATTTAGCACAGAATGTTAGTTAAGGGAAAACTACATAGACGTAAATTACCTACTTATCTCTATTCTGGACACTGAACATTGACACACTAATAGTACTTAACATTACAAGCTTGTGATTTTGTAGCATTATAACAGTCATACAATTTTGTATTTAAAGCACCTTGTGAACAGTGAGGTTCACACATCATCTTACTTAACAGGTGCCAGGCTCGCTTCCCGCTCATAGCCTCGCCTGTTTAGAACATTTGCTGCTGATGAGTGAATCGTTTTTTTTTTTTTTTTTTTTTTGCGGTACCGGGGATTGAACGCAGGGGCGTTCTACCTCCACGCTACGCCCCCGGCCCTAGTTTTTATACTTTATTTTGAGACCGGGTCTCACGAAGTTGCGGAGGGCCTCACTAAGTAGAGAGAGAGAGAGAGAGAGAGTGCGCACGCACCCACGCACGCATGCGCAAGCTGAGGCTGGCCGCGAACCCGGATCCTCCGGTCTCCACCTCCCAAAGTACTGGGATTACAAGCGTGCGCCACCACGCCCGGCGTGAATCGTATTTTTTAAATGTTGGTTAAATCCAAAAAACATCTGAATCCTTTCTCCTTTCTCTGCAGGCATACACTGACTACAGTGACTCAGTGGCACGGAGGATGGGCTTTATCCCTCTCCCACTGGCTGTTTTAGTAAGTTCATATTTTTTTGCTTTTCTTTTAAATGAGATATCCATCTATTCATCATTATAGAATATTTATAAATGGATTATCAATAAGTTTGTGTCAAAAGGACTTGATACAAAAATTAAAGGTAAATAACTTTGAAGAAAAGTTTGCTTTAAATTATAGCATTATCATTTGTATTTTTAGTCTTCCAGTAGATAAGTGATATGAAGGAACCCTTACTGTAGATGGCTTTCCTAACTGAGAACACTCTCTTGCTTATTCACTTGGCAGTTTTTTTAATGTAGTTTTTTTTAATGAATATAGCTGGTGGTGGACATGGAAGTGTGGTACAGTGTAACTTGATACAACATTTCTAGAGAGCACTCTGACAGTATCATACTTCCATGTAGTTATTCTGATTCTTAAAATTTATCCTACCTAAGGAAATAGTTATTAAAGGCACACATGATTGATGGGCAAGACATTGAAATGGCATTTATAGTAGTGAAAATTTGGAAACAAATGAAATAAACTACATAGTTAAACTATAATCTGCCCAAATGAAGACATATTTGATATCTGTTATAATTACCACTTTTAATGCTTTTTCCAAAAATTTTCCATTGAAAATTCCTCCTGTTATGCTTAGGAAATGTCATGTTTTCTAAAATTGAAAGTAGTCCTGTAAGTTTAAATCCACTTAAAAAAGTTATCAGCCTTGAATATTTTAATGAATTTCTCAGAATAGACTTACAAATAGTTGCTAAGCACATAAGGCTGTAATGTTAATGAGGATTTGTTAACTGTACCTGTATTTGATTAGGTTCCTTCTTGGCTGCCTATTCTCGTATCAAAATAAATGCAACAAATGTCTTTTTGCCAGAGGACATTTAGAGTTCTCTTGTATTATGAAGCAGTCATCACATCAGCTAGGAAGTGTATCAGGAAGTTGTAGATCATTGAATGGTGTTTTAGACCAGCTGGCCTGCCTTTTTTTTAGATGATGGATGATTAATAGGCTTAATGCTACTTAAATGTCAATATAACCCCAGATAACCAATTCCAAATATTTTAATTATATTAATAGTTTGTCATTCAATAACAATTCAGGTTTCCTTTGCTAAGGAAAAGAAACTCCTAGAATTTTGGGAAAAGGGAGGATTTTAAATAGTAAAATTATTGGGTAAAGACGTAAGAGATTGATAAAATATTAAATGCTTCTGTATTTGTTTCTTACATGATACATGCAGTTGTGAAGATAAACCTAGGTTGCCTGGATAAAAGGATTAGTTGGGCTGGGGGTGTGGGTTAGTGGTAAAGTGTTTACCTAGCATATTTGAAACCCTGGGTTTGATTCCCCAGCACTGGGCGGGGGGGGGGGGAATATTGGTTAAATGACAACAGTCATTTTCCTGTGAAAGGCTGTGACACAGGTGAGGCCTTCTGTTTTCAGTTTTCTCATGGGGAAACTTTATTGAACATAGGACAGTCCATTCCCCTGCCCCATGCTGTTAATGACACTTACTTAAGACACCCTGACAGACTCTTCATTGACTTCACCAGGTAAGGCCTGTCCTGCTCCCTGGTTTTATTTCCTTATAGCTGTACCCTAGATCTGAATACATGGGCAGAGCTACACCTATAATGTGTAAACATTTTCCCTTAACCAGTCCCACCAGATTTATTCAGCAGACCTCCAAAGATGATACTGTGTTATTCCAACCAGGTGTGGTGGCACACTCCTGTAATCCCAGTACTCGGGAGGCTAAGACAGGAGGATCACAGGTTCAAGGAAAGCCTCAGCAACTTAGTGAGTCTCTCAGCAACCTAGCAAGACCCTGTTTTAAAACAAAAATAAAAAGCTGGGCGTGGTGGCGCACGCTTGTAATCCCAATACTTGGGAAGCTGAGACCGGAGGTTCGCGGCCAGCCTCAGCTACTTAGTGAGGCCCTCTGCAACGTAGCGAGGAGATCCGGTTTCAAAATAAAGAATAAAAAATAGGGCTGGGGATGTAGCTCGAAGGTAAAATGCCCCTGGGTTCAATCCCCAGTACTGCAAAAATAAATAAATAAATAAATAAATAAATATAAAAATAAAAAGGACTGGGGGTATAGCTTGGAGGTAGAATGCCTCTAGGTTCAATCCCCAGTACCACCAAAAAAAAAAAACCCAAATCTGTTATTTCTGCATTTCTATGAGATAAATAAGAAAATAGATGTTTAGCCATACTCATCCAAAAGAAGGGCTTTGGCTTTTAAGTAATCAGTTTTTTAGTACTGTTTAGTTTTTTTCAACAGGATAAACTTTCTAAGGTTCCCTTTTCTCTGTACTTCCTGCAAGTTATTGGGAACTCCTAAAGAAATCAAGGAACAGTAGGTAGAAAAACAAGAATATGAGGATTTCCTGTCAGGTAGATCTAGTTCTGGTAGGGACACATGGAACTAGAGAAATCCATTTGTACTTTCCAGAATAAGTTGGAATCAGCCTATTTGCGTCTCTGTTAGTGACGTAGAGGTGTCATTGATGAACTAGGTAAAGTGCCTGACTTCAGGGAGTCGGCAGCAGCCGGACCGCTTCCTGGATTTGCCTGGACAACCCTCGTGGTTCTCGTAAGCAGGCAGATTGCCTGTGAATTGGCAAATCTAGCGCTGTCCTTGTGAATGTGGACAAGGCCACAGGTGTGTGGCTCAAGTGTTGAGAGGGGCATGGAGAGACCTCCATTTAAACATTAACTAACACTGTGGTATGTGTTCTTGTTGTTTTGCTTTGTTTCTGGCCAGCTGATCAGAGTTGTAACAAGCTCAATAAAAGTGCAAGGAATCCTGTCCTATGCCTGTGTCGTACTCTTCTATTTTGGGTAAGATTGACTATTCTTGAATATATTTTTAACTTTACAGTAAAGTGTAAGTGCGAGATATAATGGAGGTTAATCCAACAAATCATACTTCTCCCACTCTGTGTACTTTAGATTTTATTTTAATCTTTAGTGAAATCATTTATATTAAGCCTTTCTTGCTTTAAGATTATGTTTCCCCATGTTTTTATTTATGAAAAAATAGTCTGTCATTGCAGTCAGACATTTTTCCATGTTTAAAAGCATCTTTGACCTCCTTGTATGTTTGCCACATTTAATTACTTGGCACACTCTAGGCCTATGTCATTTCAACCCGAAGGTGATGCAGAAATGTAGCCTCTCTGCCTGTGGCTGGCTGAACTTTCCCTGCAGATCTGTTGGTCTCAGATAGCTTGTTTTCTGCTTGGGGGGAGACAAACAGTAAACAAGCAACTAAAGCAATTTAAGTCATAAGTGGTAAGAAGAAAATAACAGTATAAAATGGCAGTTTTGCCATTGTCAGTTTTCCCAAGAAGTGAACTGAGGATACAAATAGCCTAGCCTAGCTTCAGCTGTCTCACTAAAGAAAGAAAACAGAAGCCTGTCCCCACCTGGCGTAGGCAGGCGCATAAGAACCTGCGCTGGGGGTGTTGGTCTGTGACAGCGTCAGACCTGAGCATCTCCAGAGCAGAGTAGGGCACAGATAAGCAGAGGAGGAATCCTTTCAGCCGTGACTCCCTCAAGTCCCCTGGGGTGAGATCTGTCCAGGACCTCTGGGGTTCCAGTTTCCTGTTGGAGTGTGTTTTCTCTCTGCCTGGTACCTGCACATGCTGGCACATGGCAGGTGTCGGTGGAAGCACCAGGAATGGCCATTTCTCCCTGCACTTGCCCATTCTCCCCCAGGACTCCCAGCACCTGCGGTGTCCCTCGGGCCGCATCCTGATCTGTGTTCAGGCACGGCGGCTGGTTGCATGATGCCCACAGCAAGGTGTGATTCTGGTCAGGATAAATGCCATTTCCTGTTTTCCGTTTGAATGAACACATAAATGCTTTATATCTTAGTCCACTTTCTGTTGCTAACAACACAGTATCACAAATTGGGTAAGTTATAAAGAAAAGAGGTTTCTGTGGGCTCACGATTCTGTTACAAGGTCTGGGGCCACATCTGGTGAGCCTTCTCGGAGAATCCCGAGACAGTGCAGATGTCACATGGCAGGAGACCCGGAGCGAGCGTGAGACCAGCCAAACTGCCTTTCAGAGCAGACCCACCGGCCCATTCGTTCATTCAATTCATTCAGGAGGACAGAGCGCTACTCACCTCTTAAAGGTCACTTGGTCCCACCTCGTGACACATCATAGTGGGGATTAAATTTCAACATGAGTCTTGGGACAAGCCACAGCACTTTCTTAATGTAACTCTTTTCAGTTTTTGACATTAAAAAACATGAGATCCTCCTGTCATGGTACAAATTCTCACACTGCCCTCGAAGGTTTTAGCATTGTGCTGGTTCTATAAAGTGGCGTTGCTGTAATTACTCTCATCTTCATTTACAAGCTAGTTGTTCTAGGATTTTTTTTTACATGAACAAAGCAGGAAGTGAGGCATGTGGATAACATACCTGAAAACCTGTGTGTGATCCAGTTGCCTACACATCCAGAGGATGCGTTTTGAGCTGAGTTACTTAAAATTGGGGATATGCATCTCCTGCCATGTCACCTCTCTCCAGGGACTTGTCACCTCTCCACCGGGGCAGTCCAGCTAGAGACCTCTGCTCACTGACCCTCCACTCTCCTCATCTAATTGCCATGTCTCAGGGTAATGCCCAAATTGTCCACTCCTTCACAAACTTTCTCCAAGCCACCTGTCCATGACACCTTCCCCATTCACGAATTCCACTGACCCAGGGACCGTCCTTCAGCAGACACTGGGCCTCCTGACATAAAATGCCATGCTCTCCCCGCCACACCCACTCTGGGTCCCTTTCCCCCAGACTCACTCCTGCCACGGTGGAGGCCCCCTCGCTGGCCCCATCCTTCCTGACCCACTCAGCAGTCCTCGGGGTCCCAGGCTGCTCTAGTGGTCAGCCAAGATCAGACGAGTGCCCTGCCTGTGTCACTGAAGTTCACATGGACAAATAGGAACCCGAAAAACAAGTGGCTCTAAAGTGAGCGTTATGAAGAGAAAGACGGCGGCCGCCATAGAGGGCACAGGCAGGACCAGCCTCTGCCTGGGAAGAGAGCAGGCTCGGTGAGGGGACTCGGGACACAGGCCTGCTGGAAGGAACCCTGCCGCATGCGGGCTTTGGAGTGCGTGGGAGGGGAGGGCCGCACGGCCTGCAGGCCCGTAGTCGAGAAGAGGCAAGATCCAGCAGGCTTGTGTGAGGGCCACTTGGGTTACTGTATGGAGAAGGGGCCAGAGCGAGGCCAGGGGACCGCGATCGCTGGCCTGGGAAAGGTGGCAGTGGCTAGATGAAAGCGGAAGCCGTGGAGGGGCAGGAGCTCGCCACCCAGGTGTGGACTGTGAGGGGACAGGACGCATCAAGCACCCGGGCGGTTAGGGGAATGGAGTCGTCTCGCCTGTGAAGGGGAAGCCTGTGAGAAACACAGACCTTTGAGGGTGGAGGAGTGCGGGCTTTGGGGGTGGAGGAGTGCGGGCTTTGGGGGTGGAGGAGTGCGGGCTTTGGGGGTGTGCAAGGAGGGTTGGAATCAGAAACTGCCATTTGGGCTTGTTGAGTTCAGAGTGGCTCTTAGACATCCCCGAGGCAGAGTGGGAGAACTGGAGGGGTGAGGAAAGAGTTTAGGGGAAGAGTTGGAGCTGGCAGTCAATCCACAGGCCCCTTATGTGGAGTATTGAGTGCTCGCATCCTCAGCTCCTGGGAGGAGGGGCTGAGGACCCAGGGGAAACCTTGTCTGCTTTCTTCTGTGACCCGATGCTGCCAGGCCCCTCCAGACTTCACCCCACTGTCTTTTTTTTTTCTTTTGGTACTGCAGATTCAACATTATTTTTTATTTGGAAATAGGCTCTCACTAAATTGATGAGATCCTCACTAAGTTGCTGAGGCTGTCCTGGAACCTGCAATCCTCTGGTCTCAGCCTCCCAAGTACTGGGATTACAGGGATGTGCCACCACGCCTGACTACTGCCTTTTAATCCTAGGGTTTCAACTCAGGCATAGAAACAGCTGTCCACTTTCTCACTCACATTAAAACTGACATTGAGGTCCTTGGTTCTGTGTCATTTAAGATCTACTATATGTAACAAGAGACCAGTGTGACACTCCTTTCTCCAGAATTATATCAGATTCCCTCTAATATTAGATATATTTTGACCCAAAGATTCTTCTGTAATTATAGGTGTCGAGAAATTTATTTTAAGGAAATACAAATTTAACATAAGTTTTACTAATTGGAAATTTTTAATAGGGGTAAAATATTGGAAATAATCTACTCAGAAACAGGGACTATTTGGGGCTTTGTTATATGATAAACCACACAGGCCATTTACAACGTCACTGAAGAATATTAACTGACATGGAAACATATTCATGATGTATCGCTATATAAATGACAACAGTAATAAAGTAACAAACTTGCCCTGGTTCAGGGCAGGACTGGGCTCCGATCCTTGACTCCTGCTCCCAATAGGGGCTGCTTCACTCCCTCCTGCCTAGGGAATAGACCCCACTCTGTCCAGGGAGAAAGTACAAGTGGATGTGTGCTCGGGGCCAGCCCTTGAAGATAATACACCAGCGCCACAGTGATTGTCACTGAAGCGTGCGCTCATACAGTTTTTTAGTTTTCTTCTTTGTTCTTCTGCATATACTAAATGTATTTGTTTTGTAATAAGAGGACCAATGTTAAATTACTTAGCACCAGGAAAACCTGGCAGGATTTCTTAGGAGCACTAGGGAGTTTATCAGTTTTCATTCATGATGAAGCAACCTTGGGAAACTCGGGCTTTGTGGAAGGAACCGGCCCCTGCAGCCCCATCCTCAGGGCCCATCCCCTTTTCCCCAGATCCCCGTCTTATTAGCAAGGGTGGGAGATAGTATGCCTGGTGATTTCGACTCATTCCAACAGTGGTGGTTTGTTTTGGTTCTGGTTTTAGGTTGATAACCTTGAAAATACTTAATAGCATCGTGCTATTGGGGAAATCCTGCCAATATGTGAAGGAAGCCAAAATGGAAGAAAAGCTGTTCAACCCTGCCCCCGCCAGCACTCCGGGCAAACCGTCCAGCAAGTCTCACAGCAAGGGCAAGTCCTCTCCAGGTACATGGCTCCTCACCTCCCCTCCTCGTCCTGACTGTCCCCGGGGCCACTGTCCAGCCGTGCTCTGAACACCTGGCCGCATTCACTCCGCGTTCTGTCGTAGATCTCACCACGGGTACTCGTGACACAGTGCTCTGAGCGTTTGCATTTGCCCTTTGTTTGTCTGGTAGGTGTTTGTCAAGCCCTGTCGCATGCTGGATCCAGGGGACAGCAGAAAGGAGAAGCAAGTGTGCGCTGTCAGGCAGCAGTGAGCCCTAGAGAACCATGCAGGGTTGGGGAGGGGCAGAGCCATGGGGAGCCAGGCATGCTCCCACGCATGAGGATGGCTCCGCGCAGAGTTGCTCGGGTGTTGAAGGACAGCAAGGGCCAGGTGTCAGGTGTGGCAGGAGCTCAGGAGTGGGACTAGGAAGGGCCTGAGGGGCCGCAGAGGGCTCCGGTTCACCCAGGGCCCTGCAGGCTTTGACACGCAGGAAGGGGGCTTGGCAGGGCTCTGACGAGCAGCATGCTGCAGCTGGTGTTTTCAAAGGCTCCTCCTCAAGTTTTGTGGAAAGTTGACTCAGAGTGAGCCCAGGGCCGGGGGCCAGACAGGAGGCTGCCTGGCTCCGAACAGGGCCAGTGGCGGGAGCAAGGAGACCTGGCCAGGTTCCAGGCAGATCTGGAAGGTCTGATGGAAAGGCTTGCTGCTGAACAGGTTTTACAGTGTGAGGGGAAGAAGAGTTGAGGGGGATTCAAAGTTTCTACTTGGAAGGTTTGGAGGAAGAGCGGGGACACTGACTTAACTTTGTCATCAGGTGGCAGTGCCCTGTGAACATAGGTTTAGACGGCTTATTATTAAACGTGTACACACCTGTGTGCCAGGTAATGCAAGTGGTGCCCTTCTGAACCTCCATTCCACCGCCAGGGAAGCAACATAGGTAGGAATCCAGGTGAGCAGGGAACTGGAGGGACAGGAGCGCACTCTTCCTGGAGGTGACCGAGCCTGAATTACATCCTGAAGGATGAGAAGAAATAGGCCAGGTGAAGACGGGAGAGAAGGACAACTCGGGAAAAGGGTTGTGCACATGAAATGCCAGAGGCCTGAGGAGGCGCCGAGAGCTCGCGGCTTGGGCTGCGCACGTAGAGCTTGCTCTGGGCGGGCGGGGCAGAGACGTGAGCTGGGCAGTCCTGTCTGAAGCAGGGCCCTGGTCATGGAGTTTGCTTTACAGGGAGCCAAATAAATTGAAACGAAAAATTGCAGCTGGGTGTGGTGGCGCATACTTGTAATCCCAGTACTTGGGAGGCTGAGACTGGAGGATCCGGGTTCACGGCCAGCCTCAGCTACTTAGTGAGGCCCTCTGCAACTTAGTGAGACCCTGTTTCAAAA